>PVKN010025418.1:0-14126 GCA_004027915.1 Capromys pilorides | reverse complement strand
AGGTGACTGAGAAATGGTTGTGGATCCGAGGAGCCTTGCAGGACAGGAAACCGAGTACACTGTGGTGCCCTGGACTGGATCCTGGAACAAAGAGTGAACGTTAATGGAAAATCCGATGAAATCCAAATTAAAGTTAATAGTAATGTTCTTATGTCAGGTTCTCAGTTTTGAAAAATGGACCACAATAATGTAAGGCATGAGCAATAAAGGAAACTAGGAAAGGCATGTGGAATGCTCTATAAACTATCTTTACAACTTTTATGAAAATCTAAAATTACTTTAAAAAAAACTATTAAAAATATCAAGACGTTTTTAAAAGGTGTGTCAACTTGAGGAGTGATATTGGGGTGAGGGACAAAATGACTTTCAGATTCTATGTGTATAATGTACGGTGATTGTGTATATTATATATACAAGACAAACTGATTAAACTGTGAAACGATGTTATAGAAGCACATTTGTAAACATATAACAATAAAAATGAAATTATAATACAGCATGCTTGTCCTTAAATATATTTAGAAGTTGAATCATTGGCCTTGCTTGCCTTTATATTTCAATTTAAAAAGCAAACATGGTTCAATGAGGCTGTGTTGCAAAGCCGAGAAGAGATGAGGGGGCAGTAGCCACTGGAGCTTGTGTTCAGTCTTCTCAAGCCATGGCTAGGGCCACATCATTACCCCTCTTTCTCTTCTACCCAATTGCTGCCACACCGCCACCTGCACCATGCGGCTTTCACTGGACCTTTCAGTGAGGCTAAGCCCTGTTCCCAGAGGCAGTTGCTGCTGACCCTATAAGACAAAGGAAGAAATAGCTGGCTAAGCTCAGCCTTGGTACAGGTGGCCATCATGTCCTTGAAGATCCAGACAAGCAATGTAACCAACAAGAATGATCCCAAATCCATCAATTCCTGAGTCATTATTGAAAACCTAAACACAGCTGTGGTGAAGAAATCAGATGTGAAGACCGTCTTTTCTAAATTTGGCCATGGGGCCGGCTGTTCTGTGCACAAAGGATACGCCTTTGTTCAGCACCTTAATGAGTGCCATGCCTGGGCAGCTGCACTGTGAGAGACTGGACGGGTGCTAGCTGAGCAGAACGTGGATGTCAACATAGCCAGGGAAGCCAAGCCTAACAGACCCAAAGGGCTAAAGAGAGCAATATCTGCCATATAAGGCTCTTTGACTATCGAGGTCGCCTGTCACCAGTGCCGGTGTCCGGGGCAGTTCCCGTGAAACAACCCTGTGTCATAGTCCCTTTGATCCTTCATGCCTCAACTGCCATCCCTGTCAAGCCCTTTGCCCATTCCTGAGGCATGACTACCAGCTTGGCCACGATCAAGTCAAAGAGCAGCAAGCTGCAGATCATCAAGACAGGCCTGATCCAGATCAAGTTCAACATCAATGCTCTCTTGGGCCACTTGGATCAGATCTCTGAGGAGCAAAAGGCCAACCCAGATGGCAAGAAGAAAGGTGACAACAGCAGTGGCAGTGGCAGTAGTGGTGGCAGTGGTGGTGGCAATGGCAGTGGCAGCAGAGGTGGCAGTGATGGCAGCAGCACCAGCATCAGCAGGCCACCCCCCACCCCCAAAAGACACACCCAAGGCAGGCACTTCACTGGAAGTGAAGAACCCCAGTGAAGAATCCCAGACTCGAGATGATGGTGATGAGGAGGGGCTGCTGACATATGGCGAGGAAAAGCTGGAGCACAGCCAGGACACAGAGGCAGAGGATGGGGCTTTGCAGTAAGCAGCCTGACAAGAGCATTGGCCACCAGCAGGAGAAGGCCATCACTGTCCAAGGCCTCACGCAAGGCACTCATCCCCTGGATACCAACTGGGAGGGGGTATCAGAGGAAAGCTGGCAACAGACATTCCTGACCCTCATGCATCCCAGGCTGATGCCACATCTTCTGCAGGTGGAATTATTGGCTACCCTTACCCCATGGAGGGGAGTGGTAAAGGATGGGGACCTTGGAAAGAGATTAGATCCAGCCAAAAAATAAAAAAATAAAAAGCAAACATGAATAACTTACAGAATAAAAGTGGAGAACATCCATGAAGGTGAGCATGGGGCAAGTGGAACCCTCAAATCTCTGCTCTGACGAGTTGGAATCAGGATTGTATACTTCGCTATTCATTCGCTGCTACTGAAACCTTCTGAACCACGTCACCAGAATGATTATACACTTAGTTGCTTAATTTTAGTGAATGTTTTGCCTTCAACACTCAAGCACCGATGAACTTTAAAAACTGAAAACACAATGAACTTTAAAATTAGGGACCACACACACAAAAAAGATCCTCTCTGTTGTTGACAACTTCAGCGCTTTATTTTAGTGATAAAATCAAATACCATAAATATTTCTTTACTCTAACTATAATCCAGCACATTTTATCTCTGTTTATATCAGTCCATCTAAGACAAGGGATGAGGTGAGAGTCTTGACAGAATTAAAAGGGAAAAGATAGCAAGAGAAAGAAAGAGAATAATTAATAGAATGAAACATTCTTGCTGAATTGGTTTTATAATATGATTTTCAGAAAGAATGACAGCCAGCTGAATGAGAGAGATATAAAATCACTAAATTTAAACACTGCTATTGGAAAATTGGAGACAAAATGTAAACAAGCATTTTGCCTATTTCATGTTTATCACATAATCACGGCACTACCATATTTGGAGTAAATAGCCTAATATTTGATACAAATGTGAGTGATATTTATTATAATATTTTAGACATGTATATTCATAATGCAAGATTTTTATCTGCTTGCCTTATCCAGAAATAAATCTGATGGATGTCTTCCAAGCTGTAATTTTGGTTTATAAGAACATAAATACCACATTATAACTGAGTTCCCAGTAGCTTTTAAACTCATGGAGATTAGGCATGGCTGATGCCAGGCAACCTCAGAAGCCCTGGAGACAGAACTGCTTTCTCCACATTCCTATGGGTTTCCCATTCCTGAGAGAATATTTCAAGAGTCTCAGAGACTTTACAATTTTCAACGGTCTTCCTTGAAGGCACAGTGGCTTATGCCTAATGGAGATCAATGATGCAATCAGTGAGAACATGAGGTTGGGTAGAAGCCTCAAAGAGAGACACCTTTTGCCCAGCATATCTGTGCACACAAAAACTTCATCAAGGTAAGTGGTCTAATGACCATGAAGCATGATTAGCCATTTCTCAAGGGAATAGAAGGCTAGGGAAAAGGAGCAGCAGTCCAAGCAGAGGTGACTACTGTTGAAAGCTAGGCAGGAGATGACTGAGGTTGTGATGGGCCCAAAGGAACTGGACAGAAAAAATCAGACAGAAGAGATGAGAAACAGGGCCAGAGCCAGGCAGTAGCCCCATCATAAAAGGCCTGTGAAAGAGCATCAATTTTTATCTCAGGAATATTATGGGTTGAACTATGTCTCCTAAAACTCATATATGAAACTTTAATGCTTCATTACATTAAAATATAGCTGTACTTAGAAATAGTGTATTGAAAGAGGAAATTAAAGTGAGAACATTAGTGTGGGTCCTATCCAATATAACTAAGGTCTTCATAAGAAGAGAAAATTATGACACAAAAATACAGAGAGAAGGTTGTGGGGACTAATTGGTCTCTCACTGTGCCCCCAAAAAGAAGCAGCCACAGGAATAAGGAAAAGAAAGACAAGAGACAAGAGCTGGGTTCAGGTGAAGGCCTGTTTGTTTGATAGGCAAAGGACCTGAACAACAACAGTAGGGGTGCTTGTTTATAATTTTGCAAAATTATATCACAAGACACATGGTTGCCTAGCGACTAATGACTGAAATTGTTCAACAAGGATGCTTTGGTCAAAACTGAGGTAGCTTGACTGCTTTAGGCATTGTGATCTTGTCCTGCTATCATACATATGATCAATTTCCAGCTTCAGCCTTTCCCAACAAAAGGTCCAGTAAGAAGTTGGCTAAAACTACATAGCATGGAGATTGTCCTCAGCTAGAACTGGCATATTCAGTTCTGGCCCCAGAACTGTGAGAAAAGAAGTGTCTGTGGTTTAAGCTACATAATCTGTAGTATATTGCTATGGGAGCCTAGAAAACTCATAAAAATGTCAATGCAATGTTTTGAGAAAGAACCAGGCAGGAAGAAGGTGGTTAGTTTTATCTCATTGAATACTGCCTCTGCCTGGTAGGCAGAATGAATTGAGGAAACTAAATCTGGGCATAGTAAGTTGTGAAGCCACTTCAGTACTATGAATACAGGTAGTAGTTGCAGCTGCTGTGGAAGTTGGGGCAGACTGAGATCTTTGATGTGGGAGCTACCTTCTAACAGGTTGTACAATACACACTGTGTAACTTCAAGGTTGCAAGATGGCACCCATGAGAGACAGGTAAAGGAATCATAAAAAGCAATAGATTAGAGAGAGATTCAGAAGATACTCAATCATACTTGAAACCTGGTTGGATGCTTCCAGTGAGGAAGAGCATGGACCAAGGGATGAAGTTGCATGTAGCCCTAGGAAGCAAGGCACCTGCTGGCATGAGAAATCAAGGAGGAAGAACTGAACTGGAGGAGACTGTTTGTTTTGGCTATAGGTTTAAGGAACCAAATGTAGAGTCTGAGATTCAGCAGGAAAACATCATTTTACAAAGTTTAGTTTTGATCTTCCCTGGTCGTATGTTTCTAGAATGTCTTTTATTTTTCACCAGCAGGAATTTTTCAGGTTAGAGTTTCTTCCATTTCTCCAGATGCTGAACATCAAAAATATGTTTCTCCCAGCACCATATGCTGTGCCAGTCCCAACCCCCAGCATGAGTGAGCCGCTGAGACCAGGCATGGTAGCACTCTCCTGTAATCCCAGAGCTGGGAAGGCTGAAATAGGAGGAGCACAATGTGTCTGAACTACATAGTGAGACCCTGTACCAAACACATAAAATATATTTTTTCTGAGTTTTGAAGCATGTTTCTAACATATTTCTTTGAGTCCTTAGGTAAGATACAATGAGTCAAATTCATTGGTCATTGACTTCCTGAGTTAGGTCACTATTATAAGAATTAGTTATTGGACAGCATCAACACATGGTAATATCTCATTGACCAGAACTCAAAATAGCTGTGAATCAGTACTACCTCAGTTTATCTTTTTCTTCTGACACTAAGCATTCTTATAAGAATCACCCCTCATACAAAGGCTAGAATATACAATGCACAAACACAGGAGACTAAAGAATCTGTAACATATGCAAAATAACGGAAAACAAACTCTTTGCCAGGGTCTTTGCATGAAATTTGAGGCTCAGCTATAGAAAATCTATTCAACCAACAGAGACACTCTCATTTGTTTTTGCCTTCCCTGAATGCACAGCTGAAGTTGCAAATTAGAAAATGTAAAAACAAAGTCACTCTTTCTCTCTTATTGTCACAGGTAATCAGACATTCACCATAGTGTGGCTTATGGTGATGCTTTCCAACTCAAGGTGTTGGATTTAAGATTGATAAGAGTTGGAGTTCAACAGCAATAGTCATCATTCATTCTCCAAGTATCTGTTCCCATTCATCGTAGTCACTGGCAGAAGTGCTTTTAGAATTATGTTTTTAACCAAGACAGGCTCAGGCCGGAAAAGTTTTCATGGGAACCACAGTCAAATGCCTACATTGTGAACACCTGGAAAAACTCCTTGGGGTCACCTGAAAGCAATGAATATAACACAGGAAAAGGACTTAATTTTTAACTGATCTCAAAGTATTATTATTTGCTGTAGATGTAGATGGGACTCTATTACTAGCTCTGGTCTGGAGACATACCATCTAAGATGTATTTGAGCAATAGCATCTAAGATATATTCAAATCCTTCTGGGAACCTGGAATAAGATTATGTTGACATTCTAAAAGAATACTTTTAACATGAAAATAACCATTGATGTTGATATTTGACTTATGATGACAGTTTGTTCAGCTTAGTAGTTCCATCAAAAAGAAAGAATTCTTATGTAAGAGATTATAGGAAAGCAGGAAGCTTTACTCTTTTGGCAGAAAAAAAGGAAAATATTCAGCCATGATTAAGAAGTCAACAATCCTGAAGGGAACTATAAAACCCAGTTTGAAAGTAGTAGTGAAGTCCAAAATGAATTATCTAAACATGTCCTTGAGAAATAATGGTGATGTAGAAGTAGAGACCAGACCCAAATGTCAGAAAAAGGTTAAGGCGGTTTCTCTCAACTCTAGGTCATTTGACCCTAAAGCATTTCAAGGGAATATTTCCAGTCCTTTTACCTCTTTGGTTTTACCCTTATTCAACATTTTAGTCCAAATGAAAAGCTAGCTCTGATTATAAAGATATGACAAAATTCTATCCAAGTCTGTAGAGTAAAAGAAGACAAATTCTGCACATTTAAATTCCAAGAAACATATTCTACATGAATAGTACGTCATCACTCAACATTGACTTGCTTTTTTATCACATTTTAACAATAATAAGCTGCCTAAAACACAGCCAGGTATCTTTAGGAGGTTTTTGTGTCCAATTTTCATGAATTAGGTAGGGGAGGGCAGAGATGACTGTTTAATGTCCATTAATAGTAGATAAATTATTCTTCAATGGTTCAAGCAGTGCTTCCCAACTATGATCTATGTACCGATCTCTCAGAATATGTGAAAATACATATTCTGGCTCAGAAGGTCTGTGATAGTATCTAAGATTTTACATTTCCATATGATACTGATGTTCCTGACCCAATTACACTTTCTAACAAGTTGACTATTCCTGTCACATCCCATAGACAAAAGAAAATCATATTGCCCTTTCTCACTTAGAGCTTTAAGAAAAACTCTTCAGCCAGAAAAGCAGTGATTTTTCTTGTGTAGAGTACAGGTTTAATTATAAGCTACCTACATTTAATGTGTGAGTCATACATATGATCACCAATATTTAGTACAGAAAGACAGATATTATGGTCAGGACTTACAAGGGAAATGATTTAATACAGGACACACAATTTATAGTACTATCCTATAGTATTTGCCCAAAATGTCAAGTGCAAAAGAGTACAGGGGATCTGATCACATAATAGAGATCAAAAGAATTCAACTGAGGACCTGAATCCCAAGGTAGTGTCCTCCACAAATCAACTCAAGGCCTAGAGCCCAAGACAATGTCTCAGGCACATCTGAATCAATGTTCTGAAAAGGCCCGAAGGTCAATGACAGAAGCTATAAAGTCTGTGCTAGTGAGGCTGAGGATCTGTGCCAGCAGGCTGAGTGAATTGCACTAAAACCAGGAAACAATACTCAAGGTCCCCCTCCACCCCCCGCCAAATAAAACCACAGCCATCCTCAGTGACAGTGAGGACCCAAGTTCCTCCTATGATGAGTTCATATCAAGAAAATCAGCATGAAGAGCTTCTCTGGGATAATCAATAGCACTTACCATCTTCCCCTCTAGTTCTCTTTCTATGCTGTCAGCAACAGTCCTTAGGTCGGCCTTTCACACCCAGCAGTGCACTATTTCAGTTCACTGGGTGTTACAAATTGACCCTTAGTTAATCCACCACACTGGGAATATACTTACCTACTCTCTATTATCTGTCACAGCTACAAAATGGTATGTTGGAAAATGGTGAATTTGTTTAGAACTCTGCAGTTACTGGCAAACTAGCCATACTAAGCTCCTTATTTAGAATATGATTTACTGAAAAGCTTAAAAATTACATTCCATGATTTCATAGAAAAGAAAACACTGATTTGGGATTCAAAAGACTTGAAACCATTTCCCAACTCTGCCATTTACTCATTACATAACTTTGAAAAACATGTTCTCCTTTTCTGATGTACAGATAGGAAATGGACAAGATTGATTAGAGGCCCCCCAAAGGGAAGCCTTTTAGTTCAAATGTTCCATGTGAAAGGCAATGTCAAAGCCAAACATATGGAAACATAACTCCTCATCAATGATTCAGAAGTGGCCTCATTAGGGATTGGAATTAGTTGGCTACCCATAGTACTCTTGTTTTCCCAATGATGGGAACAGAGAGGCAAAGATGTAGTAGATACAGACTGTTCCTTTGAAGTCAGACAAAAGTGTGCTCAAATCCTGACCCCTTGTGTCACATAAGCTACATCGTTAGGCAAAATGACCTACTATATCTGAGCTTCAGTGATACCATCTGAAAAGTCTGATCTATAAAATGTGTAAGAAAACAGAATAGCTTCATTGGAATACCATTAGTTGAGCGATCAACTCTTCTGGTTTTCCTGAAACTGAGAAGTATCCCAGAAGGTAGACCTTTCGTAAAAGCAGGGTAGTCCTAGACAAACTGCAATCACTGTCTATGTTAAGTTTACAAGTGTCACCTGAGCTCAGATGAAAACTCACTTCAGTAGGTATTATCCATGATTACTAACAATATAGCAAATATAGGGAATTCAGGATGTCTCTGTATTCAAGCAGAACACAATCCAAAGTATGTGTTCTCAATGCTGCTATCAACTCTAAAGAGTATATGGTTTACCTTCTTGAATAAAAGGCTATGTACATGTCAAGTAATACAAAATGGTTACCCTTCTGCAAAATAACATTTTGAATCTAAGGGTGATGTTGCCTTTCAGTGACTGCTCTGGATTAAGGGATACTGATGTGGCTGTGGACTGAAAATGTCAGCAACAATCCTGTTGGATGGGGCTCCATCCAGGAATGTGAGCAGCTGTCCTAACTCCCATGTCATAAGTTGAGACTATGCCAGTATCCTTCTTTTCCATCAAAACATTCCAGATCTCATCCTTGTCAGGTTATATACAGATACATCTCCTAGGATTAGCCTAAACCCTGTCTTTCACTATTGTTTCAGAAATTTGGGGATTATCCTTCTAGAATGTCTCGTGTATACAAAAGCAATTGAAGAAAACTTAGGAATTAGATCTTTCTTCATATGGTTTCCAATAGGCTATAACCAGTGCTGCTTTGGGAGCTTTCCTTTGCTCTTCCTTTCTATTCTCTGCCTACTTGGACTACCCAGGGCTTTGGAACCTGGGTGTCAACCATGCTTAACCACCTCCCTCCAGCCTCTGCCATCTATATTTCTACAATGAAAGTAAATGTCAACAGTTGGAGAATCTACAGAGGGAAGTAGACAAGATGCCTCTCTGATCTGCAAAGCCCTGGTATAACTTGCTATAAAGTGAAGATCAAGTGGACATTAGGATGCATACCCTGGTCTATTAGGAATCTAGGTGAAGGCCAGGACATAGCCGAGAAAATACATGCATGGAGCTTGTGAAGTCTATTATCTGAAATGGAGCATTCTCGGCTGCTAAGTTTTCCCATGTATTTTTTCCATCACTCTGATGACCTATAGATTCTAAATTCATTCAGTTCTCATTCTAGATTTTTGACAGAAAGCCTGGCCTCCTGTTTGGTTATGAATGCCCCACAGTCATGAATGCTAAAGACTGTATCACTGTTGGATGATGGTAAAACATTTAAGAGATAGGACCCAGTGGAAGGTATTTCAAGTCACTGAGGGTAATGCCTTTCAAGGTACTGAGACTCTAGTACCTTGTTTCTCTTTCTTATTTCCTAGAGATGGCATCTATGCCTCCACCACAATATGCCACCACAGGAATGAAGTAATGGGACCAGCCCATCCTGGAATGAAACCTCTAAAACTGTAAAAAAAAAACAAACCTCTTCTTTTTATAAACTGATTATCTCATTATTTTTTCTAGTAGGAGCAAGCTGACTAATGCACTCGGCATCTGCACAGTATTGTCAATATGTCTGAAATTCTTAACAAAATTAATAATAGATCCTGGGGTGCTTTAATTCGTTGGCCCATGGGCTACTATGTATAAACTTCAAGGAGATAAGCATCCCTCCTATGAAATAAAAAAATAAAATTCTGAAAGTTTAGAAAAGATACCTGAAGACACAAGTTGACCAAAGAATCATATTCTTTGTCTCAAATTTCAAGAGAAAGAAAGAGATATCATGGAGTACAGCAGAAATGCTTCCTGGGGCCTGCCATGCTGGCCTCACGAAGATGGGAATTAAGACTGGGCATAGTGGCGCACACCTGTAATCCCAGCTCTTGGGAGGCTGTAAACAGGAACATCACTACAAGTCCGATCTAGCGGTGAGACCGTGAACACCCTGCAAATCCTATTCTAAAATAAAACAAAAAAAAAGTGCTTATATCACTGACTTGGTGGAAAACTCAGCTCTTGAGTTGGAAGAGAAAGAGTAACATCGCTAAGAGGTCTGTGCTCTGCTGAATTGCGTAGTCAGGCTGCCCTCAGTCATCAAAATATGAACTCAGGAAGCCTATTTTTCACTCCATAAAAACACCAGATAAGAAGCTAAGGATTAAGATTAAACCCCAGTGAAAATTATATGTGCTCCCTCTTTATCTTAATAATAAAAAAAGGGATTTTCTAAATTTTATATACTGTTCTTCTCATATCTGGGACACATTTAAATTCTGTTAGATTTGGAATTGGTTTGAATCTAGTCTTTGCTATCGTCTTTCCTTAATCCATAAAGAATGATTCATTTGGCTGCTGTTTTTTATTCTGTTGAACTTCTCCTCGTGCCACAATACTATTCATAAGAATATCTATGGTTTTATTCTGCCTGAGAGATAAAGCCCCAAATCTTCACATTAAAGATGCTCACAATATTACACCAGTTTTTTTTTCAATCTTGAGCTTTTGTTTTCTAGAAGTACCTGATGACCTCTTAGTTGCCAAGCACATCCCATATATTCTCTCTGCTGGCCATGAACCTACCCAACAAAATCATCCTCTCTGTGAAACTTTCTGAACAGAGCCACTACAGGCAGAATGAGCCACTTTCTTTGGCTCCCCAAACTCTCTGTTCCAAGTCCTTTGATTCCAGTGCTGTCCCATCATGGATGCCACTGTTCCATTGAAGTCGTACGTGTGACTCTCTTACAATGCTGGCTATGAGAATGATGAGTCCGGGAACCATGCCCTTCCCTTCTTATACCTCTAGCATTTAACATACAGCCTGCCATGTGGTAGATGTTCAACAAATCTACATAGAAAAGACATCTAATTAATAAATGCTCCATTGCATCTAGAAATGAGGCAGAATCGTCCTCTAAATTGTGGGTACTTCTTTGGTCTGTTTTCAATTTATAAGCTTACTTAACTGGTTGTAAAGACTACTATAAATCTTTTGAGACTAAGTCTTTTCAGTTTAGGATAGCTGGTTAAGCACATGTTTTTCATCCCCTTCTCCTCCCACAAGTCCATGGAACTGCCATTCACTCACACAGAAAAATTAGAAGAAAAAAAAAAACCTACATTAGTTTTACAAAGCAAGGAAAGATATTCTTCGTGAAAACAACTCAGACAAATTTCTGCTAAAAACAGTACATATGCAAGAAATTAGATGGACTCCACCCACAGTTTTAAGACATGCAAAGCAGCCTCCACCTGACCTATACATTAGAAAAGATCCTGTCAGAGAGTTCCACTAAAGTTCCCTAAACAAAGGTGTTGGTGAGCCAGTCTACTTAGGGTGCTAAAATATTGCTGTAATAAATGGAAAAGTTGAGATAAATCAACTAATTTGAGAAAGGCTTTAGAAGGCACTTTCAATGAACAAACTTCATGAAAAAAAAATGAAGACAAATAATTTGCTAGATATTTAAGGATTTTAAGTAATCCTGATTACTTGCCTATAATAATGGTGTGTGGATTTTCTGTCTCTGAAAATTCCTGAGAGAATCAACTAAAAAAAAATTCACCTCTTTTTGGCCATAGTTTTACAAATTTCAGTTTATGTTGTCTGCCCCTGTTGCATACGGTACATCCTTGCCAACAGGCATGGTGAATGAGACCTGCTTACCTCATGGTGTCTGGGAGAAAAGTGAGAGGCAAAAGAGGGGCTAGAAGCTTAATGCTCCCTTCAGGCCCTGTCTTCCCAATGACCTCACTTCTTCACACTAGGCCTTACCTCCTAAAGGCTACCCCACTTCCCAGGTGTGCCTTTGGCTGGGGATCAACCCTTTAACACAAGTACATTACTCATATACTTTTGCCTTTTTTTGTTATTGATTTTGCTCTTCACTGTGGTCCCCAAGAATAGTGCTGAAATGCTGCTTACTGTTCTTAGCACAAAACCGTTATGATGGGTCTCACAGGGAAACTGCAAGTGTTAGGTGTAATTAGATTCTAGATGTTAGAAACTGCATGGGTTCTGCCTCTCTCTCTCTCTCTCTCTCTCTCTCTCTCTCTCTCTCTCTCTCTCTCTCTCTCTCTCTCTCTCTTCCCCCACACCAGGGGTTGGGGGTTGAACTCAGAACCTTGCGCTTTGCAGACAGGCCCTTATACCCTTATGCTGAGCTATCTCCTCACTCTTGTTCTCTTTTTTAACAACAAAAGCTTTTTGTTATGCAAATAATGCTATCCTCTGTGCATTCAGTATTAATCTATGGACAATGTGAATTAAATAGGGTCAAATCAGTTGATAAAAATGTTGTGGCCAGAGGGCTCAGGAAATTAACCCTATCAATATTCACTAATTCAAACCTTGAAAAACATAACTACCATGAATGACACAAACAGGCCCTATTCATGGTAAAGAGTAAGTCAAAATCTGCTATAACATAATCTTGGGGACTGGAAGTAAGAGGACAAATGAAACCAATTGGCTGTGAGTAAATTGTTAAAGGTGTGCAAGGAGTGCCTGCCAGTCCAAATAGACTGTTCTCCCAACTTCTGTATATATTTGAAAGTTCCTATAACAAAAAGCCTTTGTTTTTAAAAGAAAGAGAATCGTACCACAGAAACACCAGTTTGGATATTCTTCAGGCATTAAGAAATTATTCAATGCATCATGTAAAGAGATGTAATTATTTAGAAGAAGAATGAATTGAATTTCATGTTAAGTATAAATGATCCAGTGCCATGCAAAGTCAGTATATACAAATGCTCAAAAGCAAAAGACAGTGAACCAGTGTGGGCTTTATAAATTGTAAGGTAATATAGAAACTTACACATCATTTTTAGAATGTGAAAAGAAAAAGGCAAGAGACATCCAAGTAAAAAGCTATGTTCTACCATTCAACTGTAATAAAGTTCAACTTCTAACATCTGAGCTTGTTTATCCCACTAATAAACCTGCTTCAGGTTCCTGGGGTGGTTGTTCTGCCCTCTACACCCAGCTCACTTTGAAGGTTTGTAACCAGTCAAGCCCACAGTCTAATACTCTATTTTATTTTCAGTCTTTCCCCCCAGATGCCACAACTTGCTCTCCAACTTTCTGACCAATTCAGTGGTTCATTTTGCCAAGCCAAAGCCTTTAAGCTAACTCTGTCCTTACACACCTTCTGTGATAGTGTCACATCCAAAAGGTTTGTGAGCCATTCTAGGGCTCCAGAGAAGAGACCAGGAACACAAAGAGCAGTAAGCCGAAGCATCCAGGGCTGCATGGCAGGGTAGAGAAGTTCTGCCCTTGTGCTCCAGATTTTGAGTTTTGCAAAGAATTTTGTACAGGGGAAACTTGTTCAGCTTTTCAGGGAACACAATTGAATAGGCCAAGCCCCCATGACGCATTTAGAATGAGGGATGTGGGAGCCCAGGTTATGTATTTCCCAGCTGTTTCCAAAGGATCCCAACTTCCTCCAGGTGAACAATTCATGCTCACTTGGCAATGTTTATTCTATTTTCATTTTTTTAAGTCTCCTTTGAAACCCTGATATCTTTCTCTGAATACTTAGAAATGGCTAGATTTTTTAAACTAGACTTTTTTTTTATTTTAAAGAGATAAAGACAATGAAACTGAGTTTCGAAACAGATCAGTGGGACAGCTACAATAGTTGATGCATTGCACATTGTTGTTTTCCTATTAGATAATAAGAGTACAAGATACAGGTGAGCTATCTTGTCTAAACCACATTAGCACAAAACATTCTTTTTAAGGAACTAAGAGATGCCAGCTATAAAACGATCTTAACTATCTTGTGTACAATACTTTTTTTCCTTACCCCTTTCTCCCATCAGTTTGTCTTTTCTTTTGCACATTTTTCCCAGTTCACAATATTCACTTCAGATCCTATTATCTTATTCAATCTCTCAAACTACTGAAATAATATGATGTTTACACATATCAGTCTGATTTATTTCACT
>PVKN010025417.1:0-14141 GCA_004027915.1 Capromys pilorides | reverse complement strand
TTCTTTTTTTACTTCAGAGGTTATTTCTGATCCGAGTTCCTCTATATGTTTCTGCATTGTTTGTTTACTTCAGATGTTACTAATTCAGAGATTTTGGCTGCATGATTCCCATTTCGTTGTATGGTAGCATCTCCTGTATTTGCTCTGGGTGGGCTCGGGATCTGAGATTGCATTTTGCACCTTATCTGCGTCATTCTGTGTAGCAGTGATCTCTAACCTTTGGTGCAGAACTTTGGTGAAGTTATGCCATTAGCGCCTACTAGAATTTGGGTCTGGATCTACTGAGTTTGATCTTATCCAGATGTGCCTGTCTGGGTCTGGCTGCTGTGCTCAGCTTCTTCCTGCTGCAGCTTTTGGAGGAGAGCCTGCTGTGCTCCTCTGGCAAGATGCTCAGCTCCTGGATTAGCTGGTAGGGTCTGACCCCCAGCCTCTCTGCAAAGAATTTTCCTGCGGGGCTCCACAGCAGATGCCAGAGCTGGGTTTTGGGTAAGGTAGAAGTTCTGGTGGCACAGGGGTGCAGGCCTAGTGTTCCTCCCTATGTGCCCACCAGTTCTGAGCTGTGGGCAGGGGCAGAGTTATGGTGTCAGTGCGGGGGTGCAGACTGAGAGGTCCTACCTGCACCCCCCTCCCATCGTTCCATTGCTCGGGGCTACTGTGGGCGGGGACTGAGTTCCGGTGGCAGGGCGGGGGCCTGCAGGCCAAGAGGTCCTACCTGTGCGCCTGACAGTTGGCTGGTCAGTCAGTCGGTCGGTCAGTCGGTCAGTCCATCTGTCAAGGCTCTGAATTTGATTATGAACAAGAGAGATTATGTCCTTAGTCATTGTGAAACCTGCCATACTAGTTACTTGACAATGCAGGCTATTTTAGGCATGACAGAAGCTTATGATTTTGTTCGGGGTGCACTGGATTTACCCACAAAGTTTCAAAACTAAAATTTCAATGAGAATCCTTGCTTTATTTTATGTATTTCTATTTGCTTTACCATAGCCAAGAAAATTAAAAAGGAAGAATCGTCTGTCAGGCAATGTGTCATAGACATCTAACTGTGAAGATCCTCACTGTTAACTCTTCGGAATATATGTTCTTTAAGGTCGAGTCTTGTTACTGCACACATATTTCCTGCTTACTGCCCCCAACCCAGCCCAGTGCTCTATTTCCTACTATGTCCTCATTTTCTTTGTAAATTAATTAATAATCATTTGGCTACTGTTACTGAATGGGTGCCAAATGGGATGGCAAACTCTGCACCAAGGACTTGGAAGACAATGATTTCATTACCCCAGTGGGTTGGTGGGGGTCTCTCCCAAAGCAGCAGCTCAGAGAGCTGCTTCGGGGCTTCGTTTATACAGGTTGGGCAAGCAGGAAGCATGCAGGCTGACAAGCATGGCGAAGTTTCATTGGGTAGCACCAGTGATTCTTTGTCGCTGAGTAGAAAGACCTGGAAACAAGTAAGTAGACCAGGTATTTTGGGGCTGAAAAGTTTAGGCTGTGCGGTGGGGTGCCTCACACTGAGTCGGGTCAGGTTAACTCTGGTTCGCAGCTGGATGTAGCCAGTCAGGGCTGAGGGAGTCTGGCAGACAGCTAAGGGGCGGGCTGCTCAATCTTATTTTATCCTAATACAGTGTTGGACTACTAGTTGATTATTGAAATTTTTTTATGTATTTATTTATTTATTGTTTTTAATATATTTGGATTGTTACAGGGTCTCACTATGCAGCTCGGACTCATAGTGACCCTCCTGTTTTCAGCCTCCCCAGCGCTGGGATTACAGGAATATGCCACCATACCTGGACTCTGTGGCCAGCTCAGTACACCCCAGGGGCAGGGCTGGCACAGTGTGTGGTACAAGGGATCATGCCACCGTCCCTGAGCTTGCCTAAGCTTGGCTAAGCAGATGTTTTAGTCTGCTGAGCTATCTCGCCAGCCCCTATGATTGAATTTTTAAAATTTCCATCACACTACCTCATTGCTACCATGCACAACTTTTATTTTGCTCTTGAACTCATTGGTTTCAGCCAGTTTCATATCTGGGGCCAGGAGATATTCTCTGGGGCAAAAGAATTTTTTTTTTTTTTTTGCAAATGGCAAATTTTGTAATTTTTGTAAATTGGAGAGTAGTATGCTGGCCAGAACATTTATAGAATTAAATTACAATGCTTTGGCAGTGAAACGATACCTAAATGATCATAAAAATTTCTCTAATTCTGAATCCAAAGCAGACCGTGGAAGAATTATTATGCTCTTGTATTTATCAAGATCATTTTACTGAGAAATTAAATCAAATTGCTAAGAAATGAGGTCTGTCTGGCAAAGCTAACTTACTGATCAGCACACTCACACATCTTTTTATTACCAAAGATGAATTAGATTCAGAAACATTTCTTATATTACTAGGAAGAGTTTAGTTATAAATAATTGGAAAGATTTCCAAATAAGGATGGCTTGTGCATAAATGTTGAGCATAAAACCCATAAAACTCTGTAATAACTAATCTCTCAGTAAATTTCTTGTAATGTACATTCATCTCTTCCCTGTTGACATAAAATAAGTAAGGGCGATCCTGAAGGAAAGAACATAATTTGATCATATTCCGTTAGGGCCCAGTTAGTAGGAAACTTACTCTATTCATAAGATATTTCTTTAGCATTTTATCCACAATAGATCATAGATTTACTGGAGAGTAATCAGGCAGGTATGGTATAATAATGGACAGCTTTGTGCACCAGCAGTCGGGAGAGACCTCAGCTCTATGACTTTATTATTTACTCATTTACCTGTCTTTTTGAGACAGGCTCTCACCATGAAGTTCAGGCTGGCCTTGAACTCACTTTGCAACCTGGGCTGGTCTCAAACTCGCAACCATCCTCCTGCCTCGGTTTCCTGAGTGCTAGGATGTTAGCCGAGCAACACCAGGCTCTGTTTTTACTTTGGCCCTAATGTGAGTGGGTAGGGGCAAGCTGCTGCCTTCCGTCTCCTCCACTCACCAATGCTAATAATGCCCTCTCTACTTCCTGTAGCTCTGTGGCCAAAGGAGCAATGAGTATCAAAATAGATTCAAGATATGACACTTGGACCACGGACATAGTTCACCAATAATAAATTTACTCAAATAAGCTTTCTGCTGGAAGCTAAAAGTATTTTCTAAGAGCATTGTAACTGCTCTTTATTAATAATTGGATTAATGGACATCTATAATGTCTAAAAATTTGTTTTATATATAAAGAAAGAAAATAGCTACTAAGAAGTGTTTCTGTCTAGGGAGAAAAGGTACCTAATTGTAACTAGTGCAGCGAAGAAGCGCTGTGAATTTAAAATACACTTTTGTATCTTTCTTAACCTCAAAGAAAGAAAGAAAGAAACAAAGAAAGAAAAAAGAAAGAAAGAGAGTCAAGGAGAATGTGCCATGACAGGAGTGCCTGCCTGGCAAGTGCAAAGTCCTGAGTTTGAAGCCTGATTCTACCAAAAAAAAGAAAGAAAGAAAAGAAAAGAAAAGCCAGGCAAAGTGACACATGCCTGTAATCCCAGCACTTGAAAGGCTGAGGCAGGAGAGTCTCAGAGCTGGAGCTCAGTTCGGGCTGCAAAATGTGTCCTAGGGCAGCTTAAACCACATAGTGAAATCCTGTCTTTTTCAGAACCTCCCCACCCCAAATGTCAAAAAGAGTATAGAAAAGATAGCAAAAGTCTTTATTATTTTATATTAACAGTATGTTGAAATGTTTCAATCATGTTGAAATAATTAAATACATTAAAATTAATTTTAACACTAGTTGAGCTGTTACTTTGTAATTATTCTAATGTGAATACTAGTATGTAATAGTTATTTATGTGATATACACTATATTTTTGTCAGACAATACTGATGTGAACAAAACACATAAACTAAAATACTGATTTTTATATTGATAGCTAGTGGATATTCAATGCTAGAACTGCCAATAGTCCTGTTGCTATGAGAATATCTACAACTGGTCATTGTGACACTTGCCTATAATCCCAGCACTCAGGAGACTGAGGCACAAGGGTCATCCAGAGTTTTTGAGCCCAGCCTGGGCTAAATAGTGGACTCAAGGCTAGCTTGAAACTCAGAGCAACCCCTGCCTCAAAAAAACAGATGAAAAGAAAAGAAGGATTTAATTGCATTTTTAAAAGACCCTACTAGGGCCAGTGAGATAGCTCAGCAGTCTAAAGCACCTGCTTAGGCAGCCACAGGGACCGCAGTTCAATCCCCGGCACCACATGCTGTGCTAGCCCCACCCCCTAGGGCAGGCTGAGCCCACCATAACATAAATAAATTTTTTTAAATAAAAATAAAAAAATAAAAGACCCTACTATTTATTTATTTATTTAGTACAGATTCTACAGGGTCTCACTATACAGGGGAGCACCACCACACCCAGTTTCAGTCGTTTCTCAGCTGCTCCGCCAGCGGGGCGGCACAGCACCAATGCCTCAGATTAGAGCCTGGGCAGCCGCTTTAATCTGCTAAGCTATCTGGCCAGCCCTAAAAGACTGTACATTTTAAATAGATTTAGATAACTTTGGTTATAGTTTTATACACATTTTGACTAGATCATTTGAAACATTTTAAAAGAAGAATCACTTTTGGAGAAATACATATTAAGAAATTTTGATTTTAATTTGACTTTAATTTTTGCCAAAGACAGTCATATTTTGTACTCTGTATAAAATTATAATTAGGATGTTTTGGGGGACGGGTACCAGGAATTACACTCCTGGCCTTGCACTTGCCAGGCAGGCACTGCACCAACTGAGCTACAATCAGTTTTTTATTACTGTTAATAGAGCACAAATTATGCAGAAATCTTAATTAGAGCAACACATGTGACCTTTTCCTAATAAAAATAAGCACACAGTTATGAAGGAAACTAATTTCTAAATAACTTACATATTATGTAATTTCATGTTATTATTCATGCAAAACCTGACTGGCTTCACTAACAAAAATCTCAAGACTTTCCAAGAATATTCCAATATCTTAGATTTTGCCAGTGACGTAGCAGCTCAGCTTTCTGCATGCGTTTCGCTTGCCTTCTTACAGATGCACTGTCGCTGCAGCAAGGGGAAAGCACGTGTTTCCTTCCCTAGCTGCAAAGCTGACACTTAGCCGTTGGGCACCTTGTACGTGGCCCTACCAGCTTCTGCCCCGATGAGTTGTGCATGGTCAGCTTTTTCCTGTTTGTTTGTAGCAGGCCTCGAACTCACAACCTCGTACTTGCCAGGCAGATGCTTATGCTGCTGAGCCGTCTCCCCAGCCCTGGTTATCCTTTTCTTACAAGGAGACCAGAAGTAGCCAGAATGGTCTGAGCAAAGCAGGATTTCCTTCACGCAGTTGCCACACGTGGGACGATTCTGCAGCTCAGGGAAGTCTTCAGAACTGACAGTGTGTGGCCTCTCAAGATCTGTGTGAACCAAAATATTGTTAACCTAGGATATTTGCATATTTGCTCCTGGCCCTGGGTGGGAAAAGGATGAATCTAAACAAATAAGTGGGGAAGAAAGTGAACCTGGTAGTGTCCCGTGTGTGTGTGTGTGTGTGTGTGTGTGTGTGTGTGTGTATGTGTGTGTGTGTGGCCTTCCTTCTGCCCTTTTTAGGCTGACTTAAATAGTCCGATTAAAAATTGCTGATCCAAATTTCAAGCCGGAGCGAGGCTCCTGCAGTGTGTGCAATCAAAAGGCTGTCATGCCAGTTCTTGGTGGAAACTGGGTCGAAGGGTGGAGTGAGTATGAACGGCGCTCTTCAAAAGGCGCAGCTGCCAAGTAGACCGTGATGAAGCGGGCAGTGTGCCGGAGACTCTCAGGGAAAACTGCGGCCGCCCGAGTTGTTCACTAGCCTGATGCGTGGCTGGGAAGGGGAGGAAAGGGATTCGCCCAGAGGCACCGCGGCTCCTCGCTGGACCAGTCGGGCTGGTGCAGACACTCCCTGCGCACCCTCGCCCCATCAGATAAGCAGGGGGCGCTTCTGACAGGTGCTTGCTGGGGCTCCGTGATGCAAGCGGAGCTCTCATCATCCCGAGTTGTGTAAGAGGCGGCGTGTGGGCGACACCTGTCCTCCGCCCTGGAATGCCTGCCGCATCTCCACACTCAGTGAAATAAATCCTCACACAGCTTTGAAATACAAAAATAAAAACAAGATGAAAGAATTAAGACACCATCTATGAATCGCCGGAAGGCACTCCCCTAGTCGCATAAGGAAGAAAGTCCGTACTAGAATAAAACAATGTTTTAATAGCAAACTGAAAGAAAAAAAAAAAAAAAAAAAAAAAAGGGAGACCTTTATGCAGGCAGTGAACGCAGCGCCTCACAGAGGTGCAATGAGAAGATTCCTTTGCTTGCCGGCCAGCCTTGGAAGCCACACCTTCAGCAAGGGAACTATCACTCCGCTTGGGACCCCAGCGCCTGACATGGACAAGCCCAGCACAGCTCTGGAGCGGCCTGGCCTTCAGCTGGACCCCCAAAGTCTTGGAGAAACAGGCACAGAGCACACCTGCCCCCAACCGCTGGCAGAGAGGCAGGCAGCTGGACTTCAAGTGATTCATAGCTTAGCAACAAATGAGGCAGCTTTTACATTTCAGAAATTTCTGAACTCAAGGCTGCTATTTCTTTTTGTTGTTGTTTTGAGATGGGGCCCTTGTCATGTGGCCCAGGCTGGCTCTGAACCCCTGGGCTCACGGGATCCTCGCACCTCCATCTCTTCCTCCTCCTGAGTGACTGGGATTACAGGCGTGTGCTCTGGCACCCAGCAGAGCCCACAATTTCTATCATAGTTTTAAATGTGCAAATTCACAAACTCAGCAGAGGATTAGACAGAATTAGTCATTAATTTTTTTTTTTTTTTTTTTTTTTTTTTTTTTTTTTTTTTTTTTTTTTTTTTTTTTTTTTTTTTTTTTTTTTTTTTTTTTTTTTTTTTTGGTGTTTTGAAGACAGGGTCTCATTATGTACTTCAGGCTGGCCTTGAGCTCACTTTTTGTAGCCCAGGCTGGTCTCGAACTCACCCCGATCCTCCTGCCTCAGCCTCCCAAGTGCTGGGACTACAGGCATGCGTCACCAAGGCCCAGCTTGAATCATTAATTCTTGCCTTAGACAGGAAATATTGTCATACTAATGATCTGAGAATAGCTAGGCTCTCAACTACATGACGACAATCTACATTTACTTTCCTTTAGTTATGAGAAAAAGAACAATGAGTGAAATATGTAAGTGAATTTTTGTTAGAAAAAGCACCACAACCCCATCCTCTAAACATAGCAACTATTGGCATGGTTCATATGTTCTTCCAGTGTCTACTCTGCTATACTGACTAGTTTAGTTTAAGGAATATCCTGGAGGAATTCCTTTCTTTCTTTCTTTTCTTTCTGTATTTTAGGGAAGGGCCTACTGGATGTTCCGGGTCTCACTACTAGATCGGACTCCTAGTGATCCACCTATTTACAGCCTCCCAAGATCTGGGATTACAGGCATGTGCCAGAACCACAGGCCTGGGAATCGAACCCCAGGCCCCTACATCAGCTTGCGGGTGATTTAATCTGCTGAGCTAGCTATTTGGCCGGCTCTCCTGGAGGAATTTCAACAGAGCTGTTGGAAGTTGAAACTCATTCCTGCCCTCAAGAGTGTCCTGTGGGGTGGTTGGCTTCTGTATTTCCTTTGGTGGCCTCTACCTGCCACCTCACCTCGTGGTGTCTTTGCTGCTGAGGCTGTCATTATTGCCAAGGGCGTGGGGGTGACCGTCTGTGAGTTGAAGATGTGTCACTGCTGAGTTCATTGGAAGATTTTCTGTGCATTGGGATAGCTCAGTTTCAGGACAAATCTGGGCTGAGGCCCCCTTGGACTCCAGCTTGTTTGAGCCTGTCTAGAGATCTGTGAAATCAGCCTTTTTTCCCCCAGGGCTTTAAGTACCTATGGGGAAGAGATTGAGCTTCACCTCCTGCTTGGACCACTAGCCATGTGGGATGAACCATGCACTCTGATAGGAGGGAGCTGGAGAGTCTCGTGGGCGGGAACTCACCGTGAAGATGGAGGAAGACCCGAGCAGCCCCTCAGGAACATGACCTTGGTCGCGGGGAGCAAACAGAGGATGGCCTTGTGGCCGTTGCTTACATCTCTCCCTAGCCCAGTCCCATAGATTCGGGTCTAGGTTCTATGCAAAGTAAATGCTGAAGTCAAAACCAGAAACTGAAAGAGCCTTCCCCAAACATGTGAGACACATGTGCATTCCACGCTGTATTGTCCAATCCCTCAATTGGAAAATCACAAAACAAAGAGGGGTGTGTTAAAAGAAACATGGAGACTGGTTTGATTTAACTTCTAGCAAGGAGAACTTTCTAGAACAGGACAACACTCCAGACCAAAGATGGTTCAGTGTCTCTCACCTCACCTTGTGTATAGGCTATGCGGACAACCAGAGGAAAGGAGATGACAACAAAAGCACCCGATTGGCTACAGTTGGCAATTCCCTCCTTTGGACATGGTTTGCTCAGCTGGTAGCTGTGGTTGGCTACAACTCAAATGGCAGAGACCTGGTTGGCTAGTTTGTACATCAAGCTGGGTTCCAGTTTACTAGGTATGGAGGTTGCTTTAGGCCCAACTTTCCCATGTAAGTTTTGAAGCAAATTTAAGGTTTCGGGTTAATAGAGGAAACTCCCAATGGGTCACGAATCACAAAGCTTTGTTGTCGTGAGTTTTGTAAATATTCATGCAGTGTTATAAAATTTTTCGTGGTCCCTGGAGTTCTTTGCTGAGAAAGAGAGAGAGAGAGGGACTTGGAAAGGAAAATGTGACATCAACAAGGTGAGAATCCATTAGTAAGGCTACATGTGTTCCTGCTCAAAGTGAGAGATTTCTTTGGGACTCCTCCAAATTCTGAAAAGAACCTTTTTTTAATTTTATTTTTTAAATGTATTTAGTACAGGGTCTACAGTCTCTCACTACACAGATGGGACTTGTAGTGATCCTCCTGTTTTCAGTTTCCCAAGTGCTAGGATTACAGGCTCACGCCACCACACCCAGTCTCAGTTGCTGTCTCAAAGTGCCCCAGGGGCAGGGCGGGGCACAGCATGCCAGGGATCAAACCCTGGTCCCTGCGCCTGTCTAAGCAGGCACTTTAGTCTGCTGAGCTATCCAGCCAGTCCTGAGAAAAACCTTTGAAAGGCTAAGAACCAGCAGTATGCAGATAAGGAAAACAGGCCCTGAAATCAGGACAATCTTCATAGGACCCCGAATGCATGGAGAGGTGGGGGAGGTGGGGGGGAGTGGGGGGGTGGCACTGGAGTACTCGTGTCCCACTATGGTTTACTGGGTCCCCCCAGATGTGACCCGCCCACAAATCCACAGATGGAGGATGTGGCTACATTACTTAATATCTAGTCAAAGGGTCTTGCCAATTAGGTTTTTTATTTCTCTTTTATTAGTGCATATTCATTAAGGTCATGAACAGGAGAAATTTACTATTGACCAAGATAGACCTCAAAGTAGTTCTTTTTTTTTTTTAATTTTATTTATTTATTTATTTGCTTGCTTTGTTTGTTTGTTTCTTATTATTTATTTTGTGGCTGGCTCAGCCTGCCCTGGTGGTGGGGCTGGCTCAGCATGTGGTGCCGGGGATCGAACCGCAGTCCCTGCAGTTGTCTGAGCTTTCCTAAGCAGGCGTTTTAGACCACTGAAACATCTCGCCAGCCCACAATTTTTGCTTAGGCTTATCTTTTTTTTTTTCTTTTGGTACTGGGGATTGAACTTAGGACCTTGTACTTGCTAAGGAGGTACTTAAGCCGCTGAGCTATATCCCCAGCCCCTTCAAGGTAGTTCTTATAAAACTAATAACCTGGTGCACAAGGCAGACAAATTCACTTAGGTAACAGTCTGCATGAACTCCTGCAGTGTGCTAGGCAGCATTCACTGCATAGGGCATGCCAAGGAACAGGTAGGTAAGGATCAGCTTGTGTGGTAAGGGGAGACAGGTATAAACAGATAAATAAATGAGGAAGATAACTGCCGATCGTGTTCGGACGAAGGGAGTAGCAAGGCAGCATGATGAAGAACAGCTCGCAGGAAATCAGGAGCTGTCCCGCGGAAGGCAGTTAGGCAAGGTTTCATTTAAAATGGGGCAGTGGGGGCTGGCCAGACAGCTCAGCGGGTTAAAGCGCCCGCTTAGGC
The DNA here is from genome assembly GCA_004027915.1 of Capromys pilorides. Classification (NCBI taxonomy): domain Eukaryota; kingdom Metazoa; phylum Chordata; class Mammalia; order Rodentia; family Capromyidae; genus Capromys; species Capromys pilorides. Next base: position 3,974 of record PVKN010025417.1, on the reverse strand, counting down.
AGAGCGCAGCATTCTGGGTTCAATCCCTGGCCTGTCCTAAAGGTCCTGCCCCTAATGTGCACTGAAACAGTGATTGAGACAGGGCGTGGTGACACATGCCTATAATCCCAGGGTTTGAAACAGGCTGAAAACAGGAGGAGTCTAGTCTACGTAGTGAGACCCTGTAGACCTTGTCCTAAATACATTTACAAAAAAAATAATAATAATAACATCTTTTTTAAAAAAGATGGAAAAGGATCACTCACTCACAATCTGCGACCTAGGCAGAAACAACAACAAAGTGAAGGTCTCTGTGGGGGTGGGGGCGTGAGTACCGTTGCATTCAGGAAACCAAGACAAAGCCAGGGAACTAGAGCTTAGCCGGGGAGGAGAAAGAGCGGAGTTAGAAGGGTTTAGGAAACGTGGAAAGGCTGGCTCACTGGAGCCCTTCAGAGACTACTGCAAGGGTCATGCTTCCTGGCTAAGATACTACGAAGATTATGTGGGCTGTACTCGGGCCTGTCATGAACCAAGAAATTATAACATGTGATCAGATTTTTCCTTCCTCTTTTTTTTTTTTTTCCTGTGTGGTACCGGGGATTGAGCTCGGGACCTTGCATTGCCAGACAAGCACTTATTCTACTGAGCTATCTCCCTGGCCCTTCCTTCCTATTTTCTAATAGCATTCTCCCTTCCATCCGTTCTCAGACAACTTAGAATAGCCTCCCTAGAAGTGGTACTAAGCAGAGGTCAAGTGGACCTCCTGAGACGCCTGCGACCCTCACTGCTACACCGATGGATGACACCTGCCTTGACTCAACTGTCTTGACCCTTGCTACTCCAGATGGACCTTGGGTAGGACACTCGTGGGCACACTGGGGTGGACACACACTGCGCTCTTTTCTGTGGCACTGGTGTTCTTGTTAGGGCTGGCTATCTAGCTGTTGCCTCTTCCCAGAATGTTCTGTTTGTGTCTTTTTCTACCGTAAAACTTCTATGTGGAAAATTAGCAGTATGGCTGTGCTAGGAGAGGAAGCCTTTGGGTATGGATAAGTTGTGAGGGCTCTGCCTTCAAGAAGGAGGTTCATGCCACATCACAGTGCCCTCTGAAAGCTGTCCTGCCCCTTCCACTGTGTGGAGACTCAGGCTGTCTATATAGTTGGCCTGCTGTATACTTTCTCAAGGTGCTTTCGTGTGATTGTAGAGTGCTACTTGCTTGGGTGGACCTGAGGAAGGAGGGACAGAGCAGAAGGGTGTCGGAATGCCTGTGGTGTGAGACTCCTTTCAGCCCTATTGGTACACAACCATCAGTGTGTACACACACACTTTGGATTCACTGACTGGCTGCCCAACTTCCTGGTAAACAGCCCACCACTGAAAACACCTTTCCCAATTCAACAGAACTTCCAGTTTATACTACTGTCCATTTTTCTTGAACTGTGTGAGATAAGAACAAAAAGAATATATTACCAACAAATAAAGTAATTGAAACAGGGTGGTGTGAGCATAAAGATAGATGGAAAGAATAGAAAAAAATAGATACAGAACTAAATCTATATGTACATGGAAACCCTGTATTTAACAAAGATCTAAAACCAATACTATGGAGCCGGTGAGATGGTTCAGTGGTCTAAAGCGCCTGCGTAGGAAGGCTCAGGCAACTACAGGGACTGGGCCGGCAACATATGCTGCGCCAGCGCCACCACCAGGGCAGGCTGAGCCAGCCACAAAATAAATAAATAAAGAAACAAACACAACAAGCAAATAAATAAATAAATAAATAAATAAAATTAAAAAAAAAAAAACCAATACTATGGATAGAAAGGAATTTTCAACAAATAGCATCTGAGGTCTGGGAAGATGGCACAGCAGACATAAGTGCCTGCCTGGCAAGCACAAGGTCCTGAGTTCGATACTCGGTGCTACAAAAAAAAAAAAAAAAAAGAACAAATAAATAGTATTAGCACAATTGTATTTCCATAAGGAAGAAGTAATTTTTTTTTTTTTTTGTATTTAGTACAAGTCTACAGGGTCTCACTACACAGACTGCACTTGTAGTGATCCTCCTGTTTTCAGCCTCCCCAAGCACTGGGATTACAGGTGCATGCCACCATGCCCAGCCTCAGTCACCATCTCAGTGCACCCTGGGGGCAGGGCTGGCACAGCATGCCAAGGATCGAACCCTGGCCCCCGTGTCTGCCTAAGCATGTGTTTTAATCCACTGAGCTATCTGGCTGGCCCCAAGAAGTAAATTTTGATCCTTACCTTTTCCGCTATACAAAATTATTTAAAATGGCTAATAAACATAATTGTAATTTTTTATAACGTACTGATGAAAAATAGAAAAATTTTGCAACCTTTGACTGAGCAAAGATTTCCAAGATTTGTGAGTAAACAATTTGGACTTAATAAGAATAAAATTACTACTGCTCTTCAAATTACCCTATTGAGAATAAAAAGACATGCTACAGAATGAAGAAAATAGTGTCAAATGAAATATATAATAAGTTACTTGTATCCAGGGTATGTAAGGAGCTCTAAGAAAACAATTCAACTTTCAAAATGTGCAAAAGTTTGGAACATTTTGCAAAACAAATGACAAACTAATACTTTGAAGATACTCAACAGCACCTATTAAAATTAGTTAACTAAATCCAAGCAAACTAGAAAAAATTAAATACAAATGAAGTACAATATTGCACACATTAGAATGGCTCCATTTAGGAGATTAACCAAACCAAATGTCATAAAACTATGAAAAATCCTGTTATACAGTGCTGATTTGTGAAGTACAGAAGTATAACCAATTTACAAAGCAATTTGTTGTCATACACACCTACTGTGTGTCACAGTCCCTTCACTGCTATGTGTTTATTCAAGAGAAAATTAATTTAGTGACTTGTATGTGAATTTTCTTAGTAGCTTTATTTGTAATAGTCCCAAAGTATACATCATTAGGAAAATGGATGGGAAGATTTTGATGGAACAATACATTGGGCTTCTTCTAAGCAATGAAATGGACTTCTGGGACTGGGGAGATAGCTCAGTAGAATAAGCCCTTGCCTGGCAAGTGCAAGGTCCTGAGTTCAATCCCCAGTACCACCAAACAAGAAAAAAAAGAAATGGACTTCTGATACAAGTGGCATCATAAATAATCTCAAAATAAATATATTAAGTGAAAAGGGCTGATAAAAATAAATGAGTATTTATTGTATGCTTCTGATTATATTACATTATGTAATATTATAGGAGATGCAAATCAATATAAACTAACAGCTTAAATTAATAGCCACTCTTAGGAGAACAATATATAGGAGTCGATGAAACAAACTTGCACAAGGAAACTTTTGAAGGAGCAGTATGTTCAGTACCTTGATTATTTTATTAGCCTCATGTATGTATACCTACATCAAAACCTATCAAGTTGCACCTTTTAAATGCATAGACAAGTGATGATCGAAAAATGGATGAATGCTAGCATTTAAAAAATCTTTATTCCTATAGAAGCCACTTTGCTGTCAATCTTGCTCAAATGCCCACCACTCGCCCACTTCCAACACCCTCGTCCCACTGTTCTTGATGCCTTATGCAGCAGCTGTGGACATCATCTTACGAGTGTCTTGAGCTACGCTGTCGTGGCTGCCTTGAGGTCCTGCGTGGATTCAAACCTTTACCCATCAGGGTCATTTTGACTTGGGGAAGGAGCCAGAAGTTGTACAGTTGTATGGTGTCAGACTTGGTGAATAAGGTGGTGGGCACAGGCTAATTTCTTCTTCTTCTTCTTCTTCTTCTTCTTCTTCTTCTTCTTCTTCTTCTTCTTCTTCTTCTTCTTCTTCTTCTTCTTCTTCTTCTTCTCCTCCTCCTCCTCCTCCTTCTTCTTCTTCTTCTTCTTCTTCTTCTTCTTCTTCTTCTTCTTCTTCTCCTTCCTCCTCTCCTTCCTCCTCTCCTTCCTCCTCTCCTTCCTCCTCTCCTTCCTCCTCTCCTTCCTCCTCTCC
>PVKN010025416.1:0-14128 GCA_004027915.1 Capromys pilorides | reverse complement strand
TCAAGATAAAATTTAGCACTGGCACTGAATTTTAGCACAAAAATGCCAAGGGTAAAGTCTGACTTAATGAGATTTTGGCATCATTATTAGCTTGAAGTGCTAGTTCTTTTCAAGTAAGTTCACATCGTTTCTTACTTCATTTCTACCTCCAACATGATTTTGCACATACCATTGAGTTTATTAGCAGTCTTTGTGTATGTATTGCAGAGGTATGCTTTTGTCAATCTTGAACAGAATAATGTGCCTTAGAATTACAAGAACTTAAATTAATAGGATTTTACTGTAATGTGTTTACCTCTTTCCTGTGCATGAAATTCTGAATCTTTTAGTAAGTGTTTCACATGTTCATTGCCTCCATTCTCAGCCACCTAAGCAGGAGAAGAGTTACAGAAAGAGAAAATTTGGTTTAACAGAGGAAGTTTAGACAACCACCTCTCAAATCTATCACATCTGTCAAACGTGTTTTTTGGTCAATATACTGCCTTTCGTTGTTAATTTAATATCATAATGTGCATATAATGTTTTTTTTTTTAAAAAAACCATTTATTTATTTATTTATTTATTTATTTATTTATTTATTTATTTATTTATTTATTTTAGGGCCAACTCAGCCTACCCTGGGGGTGGAGCTGGCATACCATGCGGTGCCAGGGATCTAACTTCAATCCCTGCAGTTACCTAAGCTTGCCTAAGCAGGTGCTTTAAAACCCTGAGCTATCTTGCCAGCCCCTGCATATAATGTTTTTGACTAGAGTCTTACCTGCAAAGGGAACAAACAATCAAGCTACTCCCTAGAACCCTTAGTTTCAGGATCTTTACCTGACTGTATGCTTCATTTCTACCAGATCTTTCTAGGCCTCTATGATCCTCTAGCTCTCAGATATACTACTCATTAGCACAGTCAAGGCATAAAGGAACTCGTTCCATGTAACCAATATTAGTGTAATACCAAAACCAGATAAGGCTATTACAAGAAAGAAAACTACAGACTAACATTTCTTATGAATGCAGATACAAAAATCCTCATCAAAATTATATTAATTAAATTCAATAATACATAAAAAGAATTATATACAACATGATCAAATGAAATTGATTCCAGATGTGCATGGCTCATTCAACATTTGAAAAATCAATCAATTTAATGCACCACATCAATGTATTAAAGAAGAAAGAGCATAGCAATTGATGCAGAAAGTCATTTGACAAAATTTAACACTCATACTCTGATAAAGTCTCTCAGCAGACTGGGAACATAGAAGAACTCCCTCAACTTGATGAAGAACATCTACAGAGACACCTACTGATAACATCATAGTTGATGAGAAGCTATGTGTCTTTCTCTTGAGATCACAAAACAGCCAAGGGCATTCTTTCTCAACATTTGTATTCCAAGGTATCAGAAGTCAAGATAGTGTAATAAAGGAAGGAAATTATATAATATATATATATATATATATATATATATATATATATATATATATATTTTTTTTTTTTTTGCTTCTTGAGATAGGGTCTCACTATGAAGTTCAAGTTGGACTTGAACTCAGTTTTGTAGCCCAGGCTGGTCTCAAACTTGCACTGATCCTCCTGTCTCAGCCTCCCAAGTTACAAGCATGTGCTATCATGCCCAGCTCACGTTTTTAAAAAATTTTTATTTATTTATTTTTCACTTGTGTATTTGGTACAGGGTGTTACTACGCAGATCGTACTTGTGGTGATCCTCCTGTTTTCAGCCTCCCCAGCACTGGAATTGTAGGCATGAGCCACCATGCCTGGACTCTGTCGCCAGCTCAGCACATTCTGGGGCACCTGAAAGGCGGAGCAGTGCTACATGCAGGACCAGGGATCAAACCCTGGTCCCTGATCTTGCCGAAAAAGGTGCTTTGTCACTGAGCTATCTCACCAGACCTAGAAAAATTAAACTTTTGCTAAGAGATAAAAGCAGACACTTGAGATCCTTTTTAGAACTTATAAACTTTTCTTATTCTATACTGATTTTCTACTAAAAAAAAACTTCTTATCTTTAATTATTGATTTCCTTCTAAAGTTCTTTAGATTTGATTTTTTGTTCTTTAGATAGCTTCTTAAGATGTAAACTTAGGCCATGTGGATTTTAATCTTTCTCCTTCTAAAACATACACATTTAAAGATATGTCTTTCTTCATATATCTTGTTTTACTTGCACCTAGACATTTTAATATGTCACATTTTCAACATTATTTAGTTAAAATTATTTTCTGATTTCACTGCAATTTTTCTCAGACTTACAAGTTATTCTAAAACGTGTTGCTTAATTTCCAAACATTTGGGACAGTTTTCTAGTAATCTTTCTGTTATTCATTATTATTAATTAATTAATTTATATGTATTTGGTACAAGGTCTCACTGTGCTGCTCAGACTTGTAGGATCTTCCTATTTCAGCTTCCCTAATGCTGGAATTACAGACATATGCTGCCATGCCCAATTTCTGTGACTGGTTCAGACCACCCAGAGTGTGACCAGCTCTGTGGTACCAGGACCAAACCTAGGTCCTTGTGCTTGCCTAGGCAGGTGCTTAGACAACTGAGCTATCTCTGCAGCCCCTGTTATTTATTTTTAATTCGATTCCATTATAATCAGAGAACATACTTTGAATCATTTCAAAAATTTTTTTTTTTTTCGAATAGTCTGGGCCAGCTAAGTAGCTCAGTGGACTAAGGTGCCTGCAAGCAGGCTCAGTGGCTGGGAGTTTGATCTGTGCTAGGAGAGGACAATTGAGACTGAGCATGGTGGCGCATTCCTGTAATCTCAGCTCTTGGGAGGCTGTAACCAGGCAGATCACTATTAGTCCAATCTGGTAGTGAGACCCCTGAACACCTTGTAGACCCTTCCTTAAAGTACAAAAATAATAAATAAATAAATGATCTATCATATGATCCGTTACTCTGCCCCAACCAGTACTGGGGATTGAATTTAGGACCTTCACACTGAGCTAAATCTCAAGCCCTTTCAATATTTTACTATTTGAAGACAGGATGTTGCTCAGTCACTAAGTCATCCAGGCTGATTTCGAATTTACAGTCCTCTTCCTTCAGCCTCCCAGAGTGCTAGGATTATGGGCATGTGCCACCATGCCCAGCCATAGAATCCGGTTTTGTAAGTCTTCTTACGCTTCTGAAAACAGTGTTTATTTTGCATCTCCAAAGTGTAATGCTGTATGTATTTCAGTGAGGCCAATGATGGTGTTCAAATCTGTTACATCCTTACTGAATTTTTGTTAGTTTGTGCTATTAGCTGTTAAAAGAAGTACTAAAATTCTTGACTAATTATTGTGAATTTATTGAATTCCTTAGTTCTTTCAATTTTCCTTAATTATATTTTGAAGCTTTTTATTTTTACCAATTATAAATCTTAGATGCATGCAAATTTAGGACTGTTGTCTTGCTGATAATTGACCCTTTTGTTATTGTGAGATGTCACCCTTTTTTTCTATAAATAGTTGTTGCCCTAAAATCTATGTTGACATCAATGTAGCAGACCTGCTTTCTTTCATTAATGCTTTTATGACATATTTTTTCATTATTTTTCTTTAAAATCTAAGTTATAACTTAAAACTCTTATAAAGATTTTGATTTTGGGGCAGGTGAGATGGTTCAGCGGTCTAAAGTGCCTGCTTAGGAAAGCTTAGACAACTGCAGGGACCTTGGTTCGATTCCCGGCACCACATGCTGCACCAGCCTCACCCACAGGGCAGGCTGAGTGGGCTATATAAAAACAGATTTTGATTTTATCACCAAAAAATTTTAGTCTTATAATTAGACCAAAATTATAATAATTTTATATTATTATAATTAATTATAATAGTTGCATCAATTATGATAATTGACATTCAATATAATTATTGCAAACTCTTGTCTTTATTTTTCAATTTGTTTTGATTTCTGATCTTTATTATTTATGTGCTTTTTTCTTAGGGAAATCAAGTATTTTTTATTCTTTCCTTTTTCGCCTACTTTAGCATACAGATTATTAGCTTTTAGAGGCTCAGGATTATTTTATGTCTCTTCTGAAAAGGAGGCAGACAGAGGCAAGTGAATTACCTTAATCCAGCCTAAGTTGGTTTTATTTACTTATTTATTTTTGAGTGGTACCTGGGATCAAACTTATGACCTTGTGCTTGCCAGGCAAGCGCTTATTCTACTGAGTTATCTCCCTAGCACCCAAAGTTGGTTTCAGATTGTTCCATTCTGGGTTTGCCTTTATTATTGAGCAGTAGTCTTTGGGGATCTCATACAGAAGTGTGGATATTTCTGGTCCCCCTGGGTGGACCTTGTATCATTAGCTCTTCAGCACCACACACTTATAGAAGTCTCTGTGCAGCTCTGTAGCCTCTTAGTTACTATCTTCTCTTTGTTTTTGTTTTCAGTTCTTGTGCTTGTTCAGTTTAGGAGCTAGCATATATCTCGAAGGGAGATTATATGTAGCTTTCTGGCTTCACTTCTCTACAGTTCTGTTCTCTGGGGTTTTTATCCTTAGTTCCAGCCACTTTAATGTCTTTGAAGTCCACTCTGCCGCTTCAGCCCAATGGAACTGCTGCCTGTTCTGTTTCCTGCCTATGAGTTGGGCCAGGATCAATATGACATTCACCATGATGTGGCTGCTTTGCTTCAGGGGCCATTTGCACTGGCTGCTTTCCATTGTGTTTGGATAGCTATGGTATGTATTTCTTTCTCCTTGTTATGCTTATTTTCAGTGGAAAGATTAGTTCAATATGAACTAGTCTGTGATGGCTAGAATGAAAGCTCTCCTTTTTTGTAATTGCCGTATTAAAAAAACAAAACTGAAGTAATTGGACACACCAAAATAAGAAACTATAAACACATAGAAACTGAACTTCAGGCTGTGAAACTTCAACTTTAATCTAAAATCATTCCCAGTCTTTTGACCTTAACTTTCTCTTACAAATGTCCTTCCTTTCTCATCTTCAGCTTTGCTCTTTGATAAGAACTTTGAGCTCGGGCTGAGAAAGCCAAGATTTGACCTCTGGACTTCTTTAAAAATCTATGTGGTCTTTGACAAACTTCTTCTTTTCACCACTCTGGTTTATTAATAATAGTCATGGAGTATGCCCACTTGCCTTGAGTCCTTTTAGGGTATGAATTAAATGAAATGATGCTAATGAAAAGTGGTTGCCTGACTTACTGATAGTGTTATATAAGGCTAGCTTAGCTCTGAAGGCAAGAATTTCAGGCTACCTTTCCATAGCGATCTGGGAGCTTTAACAATTTTACAGCTCTTGGACGATTTCTTCTCATGCTCTATTTGTCTCTATTCCCTTTAATTAGAGCTATGAATTAGACACAACTCTGACTGCTATTTCCTCCCCCATGTGGGTCAGGTTGTCCTGCCTAACCCTTAGAATAACAGAGAACACATATGCTTGAGTGGGCTGTGCTTTGGGAGAGCTGCTGGCCAAGTGGACCTCAACAGAGACTTTCCTGTGGGCAGGATAGAGAATAATCCAAACTATCTAAGAGGTTTTGGTCAAAGTGAATCCTAAATAAAAAGATCCAGGAATCTGCTTCAAGAGTGGAATAGTATTAAGATTTGGCAGCCAAATTGATACATTCTTGTGATTAGAATAGCCTAATATGACTGGATTTGGGGGTCTAATTTTGACAGAGTTTCAGCGGCACAGCCTCACTGTCCAGAATGTTTTTCTGGGGTTTGCCTCTGCCTAGTCCTTTTCTGGTTATCATATCTTTTAGCTGCTTTAACAATTGGTGTTTTTCTGGTCACCTCACTGTGCTATGTGCTCAACAGCATGACTCTTGGAGCAACCTCTCTCTTCCCAAATTTAGGATGAAGACCTTATTCTGACCCTCATGTCCTACCTTACAGCAAAATGATAACTTACAAATCTATCTCCTGCCCTTTACACTAGTTTAGGAGGACATTGTTTCATTCTAAAGTCCTGGAAACTGAGGACTGCAGAGACTGAGGCATCTGCCCAAGGTCCCAAAAGAATGTTTCAGAATTTATGTTCAAAATCAGTTCCAAACCCACAACTGAAAGAAAATGAGCAAGATTCCAATGACTCCTGCAGTCCTGGGAAGACCTCTAGACTTCCTGATTAATTCATGATCCAGTGCTGGGGTTATGGATGTGAGTGCTACTGGGATTATCGGTGTGAGTACTATACCTGGCTTGGGGTAGATAGCCTGAATGCAACATGAGTGAGACAGAAAAAATAGGCAAAATTACTCTCTGTTGCATTGGTGCTGCTACTCTTCCTATTTTGCTCATGCTGTTTTGCTGTTTTCTGCCACTATGAGCTGCTGCCCTCTGCCATATATAACACTCTGCTTTGGAGCCAGCTAAGTATGGACTGAAGCCTTCACAAACTGTGAGCTAAATAAACCTTTCCTTCCTTAATTTTGGGTGTTGTGTATTTTGTCCCAGCAATGAGAGAAGAGTAACTGAGACATCCATGTAGAACAAAGTTCTACAGGTAAAATTACTGGGCAAGGTTCTGTACATTTGGAAGAAAAAAGACATTCTTTAAGTTGCCTCTGTCAAGATTGTACCAATTTTTATTCTCACTAGAAATGAATATAATGTTCATTTCTTCTCAGCTTTGATCACAAAGTATGTTCTTATACTTTTTGCCTTTGTCAAATTGATAGGCAAAAAAGTATCTGTAATTGTATTTTAAATTTCTTTTCTTGGTAGAAAAGAAATATGCCTGCACATATTAACCAGAACTTCCCCATCCAGCCCCCAGAACTGGAACCACCTGTGAAAGCCTGTAGCAAAATTCCCTGCAGAGAGGTTGGGTTCAGACCCTCTCAGCTAATCCAGGAGCTGAGCATCTTGCCAGAGGAGCACAGTGGGTTCACTCTCTGGGGCAGCAGCAGGAGGAAGCTGAGCACAGCAGCCAGACCCAGCCAGACACATCTGGACAAGTTCCAACTTAGTAGATCTGGACCTGAATTTCAGTAGGTGCTAATGGCATAACTTCACCAAAGCTGTACACCAAAGGTGGGAAGACAGTGCTATACAAAATGACAAAGAGAAGAAACAAGATGCAATCTCAGGCTCTGAGCCCACCCAGAACAAATGCAGGCAACACTAGCATAGAAGAAAATGAGAATCACACAGCTGAAATCTCTGAACTAATAGCATCTGAAGTTAAAAAAAAAGTGTAGAAAGGTATAGAGGAACTCAGACCAGAAATAACTTCTGAAGTTAAAAAAAAAAAAAAAAGAAAGAAAAAGAAATCTCTGAATTAATAGTGTCTGAAGTAAAGGAACAATTGCAAGAAGATAGAGAGGAAATCAGATTAGAAATAATCTCTAAAGCAAAAAAAGAAAGGATAACTATAATAAATTAATAAATGCTTCTAAAGAAGACATTGATAAAAAATTAGAGGAGAATAGAAAAATGATGGAATCCTTGAATGAGCAATATGGGAAGGAAATAGATTGCACGAAACAGGTTCAAATTGATATATAGGAAAATAAAATCTCAATTACAAGCTGGCGATATCATATGAATGAAAGTGAAGGTAGAGTTTCAGATCTTGAAGACATAGTCAGAGCTAGTGAAAAGGTAAGAAAGGATCACTTAAAAACAACTAGGATGAGCCAGGCCTCATGGCACACACCTGAAATCCCAGCACTTGGGAGGCTAAGGCAGGAGGATCAGTGTGAGTTTGAGACCAGCCTGGGCTACAAAAGTGAACTCAAGGCCAGCCTGAACCACATAGTGAGACCCTGTCTCAAAAAGACAAACAACAACAACAACAACAATGCAGGAAAAAATGATTCAACATCTGCAAGATTATGCAAAGATGAACAATGTGAGATTAATAGGCATCAAAGAGAAAGGGAGAGTCAATACAAATAATATAAAAAGAATATGGTTTGGGCAGTACCAAGAATCACTCTCAGGACCTTGTGTTTTCTGCATCCTCAACCCCTATAATTTTTTTATTTTTTTTTAGAAGAATGACTTAAGTACAAAATGCATTTGAAAGGGTTTAAAAGAAAACTAAGGTTTATTGAAAGTGTTCATGTTTAATTGTTTGACCAGTCTTACATATCTATATCTATTAATCTAAACAGATTTGATGATAAAAATATATAATATAACCATTGTTAAATTTTTGTTGTTTTGGAAATCTTGTACTATATGTACTCTTGCTTGTTACTGTTTTCCTATCTTTGTTTCTGCTATTTTTACTCTTTAAAATAAAAAAATTAAAAAAAATAAAATAAAAAGAATACAGGCAGAATAGCAGAAAACTTCCCGAATATGAGAAAATAGCCTGGCATTCAGATAACTGAGGCATACAGAACTCCAAATAACATCAACACAACTAAAAACACACCCAGATATACAACAGTCAAGATCCCAGAAATTCAGCAGAGGAATAATATGCTAAAACCTGCTAGAGAAAAGAAGCAGATTACATTTAAAGGAAAACCCATCAGAATAATAGCAGGTTTGTCTTTACAAACCATGAAGTCAAGAACATGAAGCTGAGTGCTTCAAGTCCTCCATGACAGCAAGTTCCAGGCCAGACTGCTATACCTGCTAAAATGTCTTTCAAGTTTGGTGGGGAAGTGAAATACTTTCACAACAAAGAAAATTCATGATGTCAAAGCCAAACCCATATAGACTACTAAAAGATATTTTAGGGAGGAACCAAGATGACCTGAAGTCCATGAATCAGAACAGAAAAAACCCCACCAAATAGGGCAAATAGTTAAACATAGAAAGACAAAGGGTAAACATAGTAGGTAAAAAAAACATTTCAATCAGGCCAGGTGTGGTGGTGCATGCCTATAATCACAGCACTTGGGAGACTGAGGCAGGAGCATCAGTGTGAGTTCAATACCAGCCTGGGCTACAAAAGTGAACTCAAGGCCAGCCTGAAATGCATAGCAAGACCCTATCTCAAAAAGACAAAAACAAAAACAAAAAACCTATGTCAATCATAAATAAATACATTTCAATTATAACCATCAATGTAGATGGACTTAATATTTCAATTAAAAGAAATACACTGGCACAGTCAATTAGGAAGCAAAATCCAACAATATGCTGTATATAAGAAATACACCTAACTCTTAAAGAAATTTGTAAGTTGAAAGTTAAAGGACAGAAAACAATACTGCATGACCCACACCTCAGAAAAAAGCAGGAGTAGCAATCCTGTTTGCAGATAGTCTGAACTTCAAACCAAGATTGATCAAATGAAATAAAAAAGGCCACTACATACTACTTAGGGACAAAGTTAAGACGAAGAGGTAACATTCGTCATGGTACACATAGGTACACACCTAGCACAGGAGTACTGAGCTATATAAAACAAATCTTAATGCACATGAAAAATCTAATATCCAACACCATAACCTTAACAGGAGACCTTAACACCCTTTTATTGCAAAAAGATAAGTCAAGGAGACAAAAAAATTAGCAAAATAGTAGCAGAACTGAATCAGAACTTGGAACAACTGAACTTAGTAGATATATACAGTGTTTTACCCAACCACGTCTGAATACACATTATTTTCAGCTGCACATGGGACATTTTCTAAAATAGATCACATACTAGTCCATAGATCATGCTTAAGTATGTTCAAGAAAACAGGGGACTGGGGAGATAGCTCCACGGCACAAGTGCCTGCCTGGCAAGTGCAAGGTTGTGAGTTTGAACTTCAGTGCTTCCCCCCAAAAAAGAACTCTCAATAACCCAATAACAGCCAATGAAATACAAAATGTAATAAAAAATCTTCTGACAAAAAAAGTTCAGGTCGTGATAGATTCACTGCTGAATTCTATAAGAAATTTATAGAAGATATAATCCCAATACTCCTCAAACTCTTCAGTGAAATTGAAAAGAATGCAATCCTTTCAAAATCATTCCTGGAGGCAAGTATCATACTAATACCAAAATGAGAGAAAGATGCAACTAAAAAAGAGAACCACAGGCCAATCTATCTCATGAATATAGATGCAAAAATCCTCAATAAAATCCAAGCAAATAAAATTAAGCAACAATCATTAAGATTATATATCATGACCAGGTAGGATTCATCCCTGGCATGGAAGTGTTATGATTTGTGTATAGGTGTCCTCCTCAAAGCCTCATGTAGCCATGGGGCAGTTTCTGGAATTTGTAGTTGATTATTGTGGAAATGGATGCTGCACCTCCCCCGGGGCACGTGATTTGCATTTCAATGTAAGGGAGGAGGAGTAGTTAGCTGCTTGAGCTGCTGCTACCTCTGCCTGCTCTCTTGCTCTTAGCTGCCCCCATGAAAGGTTGCCTCCTGGCATGTGCTGCTCTGCCTTGGAGCCAGCTGAATATGGACTTAAACCTCCAGTAACTGTGAGCTAAATAAACCTTTCCTTCCCTTATTTTGAGTGTCAGGTATTTGTCTCAGCAATGAGAGAAGAGTAACTAAGACAGCAAGGATGGTTCAACATATGCAAATCTATAAATGTAATACACTATATCAATAGAGCCAAATCCAAAAGCCACATGATCATCTCAATTGATACAGAAAAGGCTTTCGACAAAGTTCAATGCTCATTCATGTTCAAAGTCCTACAGAAAATTGGAATAGATGGCATCTACCTCAACTTGATAAAAGCCATCTGTGACAATCCAACAGCTAACATAATTCTAAATGGGGAAAAAATTGAAGTTTTTACTCTCAGATCTGGTACAAGACAAGGATGTCCTCTATCACCACCCCTATTCAATATAGTTCTGGAATCATTAGCTAGAGCCATTAGACAAGAGAGAGAAATAAAAGAAATTAGAATAGATAAAGAAGTTAAATTATCATTATTTGCAGATGAAATGACAGTATACTTGGAAGAGCCAAAAAACTCCACCAAGAAGTTCTAGAATTAATATGTTAATTCAGTAGCATAGCAGGATACAAAGTTAACACCCAAAATTCAATAGCTTTCCTTTACACAGATAACAAACACACTGAGAGAAAAACTGGAGAAACAATACCTTTTACAATAGCACCAAAGAAAATGAAATACCTAGGAATTAAATTAACTAAAAAAGTAAAATATCTATTCAGTGGAAACAAATACTGGAAAAACTTTTCCCCATTTAGTACTCTGAAAAAAAGAGATGGTAGAGGATTTCAGAAAATGGAAAGATATTCCCTGCTCCTGGAGAGGAAGAACCAACACAGTGAAGACAGCCATACTCCCAAAATTGCTATACAGATTTAATTCAATCGCCATCAAAATTCCATTAACATACCTCACAGGCCTAGAGAAGTCATTCCTAAAATTTATTTGGAACCAAAAAAAGACCTAGAATTGCAAGTATAATCCTGGGCATCAAAGATAAGGCAGGAGGCATTACAATTCCTGACTTGAAATTATACTACAAAGCTACAGTGATAAAATCAGCATAGTATTGGCAAAAAAATAGACCTGAGGATCAACGGAATAGATTAGAAGATGCAGAAGCAAATACAAACATACTCAACCACCTTATTTTCAACAAAGGGGCCAAACATATTTACTGGAAGAACGAGCCCTTTTAACAAGTGGTGCTGGAAAAACTGGCTCTCTACATGCTGAAAACTAAAGCTTGACTCAGGTCTATCACCATGCACTAAACTGAAGTCAAATGGATTATAGATCTAAATATTAAAACTGAAACACTAAATCACTTGGAAGAGAAAGTAGGAGGAAATCTCAAAGATTTCAGGGTAGGCAAACAATTCATGGACAAAAATCAAAATACACATGTAACACTTGAAAGAATCAACAACTGGGACCTCCTCTTGTTGAGAAGTTTTTGCATGTCAAAAGAAATTATCAATGGAGTGAAAAGACAACCCAAAAATTTTTTAAAAATTTAACTAATAAGTATTCAGACAAAAGTCTTCTATCTAGAATTTATAAAGAACTAAAAAATATTAGGGTCCCAAAATTCAAAGACCCAATCCAAAAATGGGCATCTGAGATGAACATATACTTCTCAGAGGAAGAAATACTAGAAGCTTATAAATACATGAAGCCATCCATGAAATGCAAATTAAAACAACACTTAGATACCATCTCATCCTGAAAGAATGGTTATCATAAAGAAATCAACAGCAAATGTCGGAGAGGCTGTGGGGAAAAAGGAACCCTTCTCCACTGTGGGTGGAAATGCAGACTGGTGCAACCATTATGGAAATCAGTGTGGAGACACCTTCAAAAACTAGGACTGGAAATCCCTTTCAATACAGCTATCCCCCTACTGGGAATTTTCCCAGAAGAACTTGAAACATCATATCATAGTCATGTTTATGTTCCTATGTTTATAGTAGTACAATTTATGATAACCAAATCTTGGAAACAACCAAAATGACTGTCACCTAAATAATGGTTGAAAAAGATGTGGTGTTTTTATACAATTGAATATTACTCAGCTATAAAGAATGATAAACTCAAAGCATTTATTTAAGTTGATGTATTTTAAATATATATTAATAAGTTCATAAGTGAAATAAACCAGACCTACATGTGTAAGTATGCTATAGTCTCCTAGTGTAAGAATTCAAAAGAAGAAATAAAAATGGAAAGGCATAACACAGCTGAATGGAAATAAAGAACTTAAGGATTAAACAAAGAAGAGACAGCAAGTAGAAAAGTTAGGAAACATGGCAGGGGCAAAATCGTGCATTTATATACACAGGATGAATTAGACAGTGGTGCTAGGAATCTCCAACAGGTTTTTGACACTGAGGACAGCAATGTATAATACTAAAACCATGTTTGGAATGTCTGTCATTCTGGTCTTTTAGATGTGTGCTGCTTCTAATGTCATTTCAATTATTGCTATACTCTTTCTCAAGTAATAGTTTTAAACAAACAAACAAACAAACAAAAAAAGGATAATAAAAGACAATAAGAGGCAAGGACAAAATGCCACTGGATTGACCTCCTACAATTTTGTATATGGTTACATTTCTAAATTTCTGTGTAAAAATGTGTAACTTTTATTTTTATCACATTCTACAGGGATTTATTAGAATATCAATGATTGACAGAAAATACCAGTTGCATGCTAAGTCTGAGGTGTTTGATATTCAGAAAGACAGTGATATTAAGCTTTATTATCTATGCAATAGAGTAATAGTATCACTAAGCTTCTCTTCTGGAAGGTTAATAACTTAAGTTTGCAGACCAAATATTAGAGAAAAGAAGGGCTACAAGAATAGCCAATATTTTGGCCCTAGCCCTCAAGATCAGTGAGGACTCAGGGCATAATAGAACCTGTGGTGTAACATCCTATAACTCAGTGGTGCCCAAATTTTCTGTTCAAGGAGATTATGGGACCACAGAGAAAAGGGATTGATGATGTATAGTGTGCCAAAAGAGAGTCACCTAGAGAGAAAACATTCTCTCAGGCTTTCACAGAAAGGAAACTGGTCAAACAATGGCTGTGACTCATCCAGATGACTGACACTGACAAAAGTTCTACAAAACATTGTACATGGCACCAAAGTAAATCCTGAGGCGATTTGACTGACCTTGTCAGATATAAAAGTTACATGTTTTGTTATATAGGTCTTGCTTTAATTTAGCCTTAACCATCCAGCAGAAAAGTTTATCCATGAGGCATGAAAAGTAAAACCAGATTAGTATGCTGAGCTGTAAAAGGTTCAAGTCAACAGTTCTGTTGATAACCCACTACTATTTTATGGAATTAGACTATACATACAACTACTTTCTCTTAGTTCAATGAGAAGAAATATTTGTACCAATAGTGTTTAGAAAAGTTATCCTGTCTGCATGTTGTACTCTGAACAACTACAAAGACAACAATATGCATAGTATTAATTAATGTGGCTGTCCTACTAATGTGTTTTGAAGCTGTCTCATTGTTATTATTAAAAGTAATACAATTTTTAAAAAATTCCTTTTATTATGAATGAGATAGAAGATCTTTTATGTGTTTATGAACTAGTTCTATTTCCTTTTTATAAACTACTGACATGCTTTACTGTTGAGTATTTTGGTGCATTTTTCTTCTTAAATTTTAGAACTCCTTTTTATCTAAAGGAAATTGTCCTTTAGTGATAAAAGTTGTAGACATTCTCTTAATCCCAT
>PVKN010025415.1:0-14129 GCA_004027915.1 Capromys pilorides | reverse complement strand
ACTATTTACTTGGGCACAATCTGTTTATCTGATGTTGGTAAGTCACAGCTGCTAGCTTCCCTCTTAGGACAGTTTTTATTTTATCTCACATGTTATGAAACATTGTATTGACACTATCATTTCATTTTAGCTTTTCCTCGATTTATTCTGTGACCCATTGATTATTCAAGATTATATTGTTGGTTGATTGGTCTTTTTTTTTTTTTTTCAGACAGAGCCTCACTACGCATTTCAGGCTGGCCTTAAACCTTCTATGTAGTCCAGGTTGGCTTTGAACTCATTGAAATCCTCCTGCCTCAATATTACAAGTTCTGGGATTATAGAAGTGTACCACTACACCTGACAAAGATTATATTGTTTAACCTTCATGTGTTTGCATATTTGCTAGGATTTATTTTGCTACCGCTTTCTAGTTTCAGCCTCCCAAGAGCCGGGATTACAGGCATATGCCACCAGGCCCAGTCTCAATTGCTGTCTCAGCATGCTCTGGGGCACAGCCGGCACGGCAAGCCGAGGGATCAAACCCCGGGCCCCTGGCCTGCTTGCAGGCACTTTAATATACTGAGCTATTTGGCTGACCCTCTGATTTCTAGTTTCATTGCACTATAACCTAATAATGTTCACAGCATAGTTTTTATTCCCTTATACTTATTTAAACCTGCTCTATGGGCTAATATGTACACCATTATGGAGAAAATTCAGTGTGTTGCTAAGACTGTGTATTCTGTTCTTCCTCAGTAGAATACTATAGATACCTGTTAAGTCCATGATTCAACTCATGTATCTTTCCTGCTTTTCTGACTAGTTGATCAGGTTATTTGTGACAGATAGGTATTGAGGTTTCCTACTATAATTATGTTGATCTTTTAAGTCTAGCAGTGTTTTTTATGGAATTGAGTATGCATTTTTTCTTGTTCTATTTTTCCCTTAATCAAATATGTAGTGACCTACTTTGCCTTGAGTTTTACTTGTAGCCCATGTTGTCTGAAGATAGGATAGCCTCTCCTGCTTGTTTTCAGGTTCCTATTGCATGGTCCAATATTTTCTATCATTTGATTTTTAGTCTGTAAGTTTCTTCTTGGATTAAATGTTTCTTCTATAAAGCATAACACTGGACTTAGGTTTTTTTTTTGTTTTTTTTTTTTTTTTTTTTTTTTTTTTTTTTTTTTTTTTTTTTTTTTTTTTTTTTTTTTTTTGTATTTTAGGGAAGGGTCTACAGGGTATTCAGGGCTTCACTACTAGATTGGACTCATAGTGATTTGCCTATTTACAGCCTCCCAAGAGATGGGATTACAGGCATGCACCACCACACCCAGCTTCAATTGCAGTCTCAGTGCAACCTGGGGGCAGGGCTGGCATGGCAGGCCTGGGGATGAAGCCCTGACCCCTGTGCCTGCTTCAGGTGCTTTAATCTGCTGAGCTATTTAGCTGGCCCCGGACTTTGTGTCCTTCTTCTTCTTCTTCTTCTTCTTCTTTTTCTTCTTCTTCTTCTTCTTCTTCTTCTTCTTCTTCTTCTTCTTCTTCTTCTTCTTCTTCTTCTTCTCCTTGTACTTTTTTTATCAAGACACAAAGTCTACAATGTGCACTGTATTATTGTAGACTTTGTTTCTTCATCAGCGCTACCAACTTATGTCTTGTCATTGGAGAATAAGGCCATGCACATTGAGAATTATCACTAAAAGGTATTGATTTATACCTGTCTTGCATTATTTTCTTGTTACTGATTCCCTTTATTTTCACCTCTACTTTAACTTCTCACCCTGCCTCATGTACTCATTCTATTAGACATTTTTCGGTATTATTAGTTTCATTGTCTTTCTTGGATACCCTTCAGAATTTTCTGTACTGCTGGGTTGCTGATCATAAATTTAATAACTGCTCTTTGTCATGGAAATGCATTAGATATTCATGTAGTTCAAAAGATTGTTTTGAAACCCAAGCCGTTGCTCACTCCCCAAAAAAAACTCCACCTATAAACAAATTTGCCTATTGTGGTGGTGCACACCTGTAATCCCAGCACTTGGGAGGTTGAGGCAGGAGGATCAGTGTGAGTTTGAGACTAGCCTGGGCTATAAAAGTGAGCTCAAGGCCAGCCTGAACTGCATAGTGAGACCTTGTCTCAAAAAGAAAAAAAAAAAAATTGTTTTGAAGGATGTAACAGTCTTAGTTGTTTGCTTTTAGTACTTGAAACTCTTCACTCTGGCCTTTAACACATTCTCACCAGCTTAAACTTCTGATGGTAAAGGCATGACTGTCCTATTGGGTAGCTTGTATCACTGGTGGCATAAAAATAATTCATCACTTTTCTCAGTCTTTTAACTAATAAAATTAATTTAAAAATGCACAATAGGACAATCATGTATATGTAACCAGTGGTTCAAGCTTTTCAGTAGTGAGACATACAAATTATGATCCATTGATGGTTATAATAGGTATGTATTAACCTATCTTTCTCAGATTCCTGTTGTTGGTTTCCTGCCTTTCTCCTCTATTTAAATGTGTGCCCTACCTGGCAGTTTCTTTCTATTGGTGTTCTTGTGCTTGTTGTCTTTCTTTTTCCTATCTAATATATCCTTCAGAACATTCTGAAGAGCTGGTTTTGTGGATATACATTTCTTCAGTTGCCCTTTGTCATGGAGGTATTTCTCCATTGATTTTGAAAGATAATTTTGAGGGGTACAACAATCTGGGTTGGAGGTTGTTTTCTTTTAGGATGTCAAATAGCTCACTTCAAGCTCTCCTTGGTTTTAGGATGTGTATTCAGACGTCTTCTGTGATTTATTTATTTTTAATTTTTTAAAACTTTATTTATTTATATTATGGCCAGCTCAACCTGCCCTAGGGGAGTGGGGTTGGCACAGTATGTGGTGCCGGGGATTGAACCGTAGTCCCTGTGATTGCCTAAGCTTGCCTAAGCAGGCACTTTAGACCGCTGAGCTATCTTGCTGGCCCCGTGAAGTCTTCTATGATTAATAAAAAAAAAACTATGTTATGGCCGGCTCAGCCTGCCATGGGGGTGGGACTGGTACAGCATGTGGTGCCGGGAATCAAACCACAGTCCCTGCGGCTACCTAAGCACGTGCTTTAGATCACTGAGATATCTCACCAGCCCAAACTTTGGAAGGACTTTTTTGTTTTCATTTCATTTCTTTTTTTTTTTTTGGATGGTTCAGGCAGCCTTAAGGGCAGATGTCATGCTCCATGTGGGGCAGGTTTCTTCTGTGATTTTGACAGGCTTTCTTTTATAAGTGATTTGTTTATTTTCTCTGCTTTTCATATTCTGTTCTTGTGTTGAACATATGGAATCTAGATTATTATATTCCTTGGTGTAGATTTATTTTTATCATGCCATTGGAAGTTGTACATAATTCATTTGTTTCTTTCTCCTTTTTTTTTTTTTTTCTTTGTGTGTTTGGTACAGAGTCTCACTATGCAGATTGAACTCGTGGTGATCCTCTTGTTTTCAGCCACTCCAGCACTGAGATTACAGGCATGCACCATCACACCTACACTCTGTTGTAGGCTCAGAGCCCCCTGGGGGTGAGGCCCATACTGCAAGTGGGACCAGGATCAAACCCAAGTCCCTGCACTTGCCAAAGCAGTCACTTTGTCTGCTGAGCTATCTCGCTGGCCCTTTAACTCATTTGTTTCTATGTCAAATTCTTTTTTTTTTCTATTTATTTAAATGTGCCAAACAAAACCCCACAATTTTAGACCATGAGATTTTAATACATTTAGCAAAAGTTATATTATTTTACTGCCATGAATTTACAAAGTAATAATCCAGATCCATTTTGGTTAGATGGTTGACCTATGCTTTCTAAGTTATACTTTACAGACATCGCAAATCCCTTATAATAATGTAAAACAAAGTAACTTTTCCCTAAAGGATAAACTTGAGAATTTCAGTCCATTCTTTCAGTACTTGCACTTCTACGTGGACTTCCTGATGGTTAATAACTTCTTTTTGGAGAGGGAGATCTGGACTTCGACTGGCTGCTTCTTGGACATGAAAGAGACCTAGATCTTGATATTGACCTGGGCCAGGATTGGAAATACTGTAGTGGTTGATACATTGTGTCAACTTGACTGGATGCCTGGTGGTTGATACATTTTATCAATTTGGCTGCATTGCCTGGCTATTTCACACTCTGAGCCATGAGGGCCCTGCCCCAGAACAACTCAGTTTGGACTTCATCTCCTGGATTCCTGCACAGACTTATCAGCCTCTAGATTGGACCCTTCTGCTTTCCATAGTAGATTCTTGTGCCTTCTGTTGCAGACACAACAGCTGACCATTAGAGACTGTTAGGAACCAGTAGAAACCGGTTAAGTCCAGTAGAGACTGTTAGGGATGGAACACTGCAGTCAGTATAAAAGCCTTGGGACTGAATCCTTCAATTGGCAGTGTTCAGACGCTCTCAGCACACTTCCCCATCTGACTCTGGGACTGGTACATCTTGTGTTATATCTGTTCCTTGTATTATATCTGTTCCTCTAGTAAAACCCTGACTAGAACAAATATCTTGATCCTTTTATCTAACCAGATCCAGATCTTCTTAGTGAGGCTGATCTTGATCGATGAAGAGACACAGATCATGGAGGAGATGCCGATCTTGATCTCCACCCTCTGCTCCTGCTGCAGAAGCGAGAATATCGCCTTCCTCTGGATCAAAAATGTGACCTGTTTCTTCTCCTGCTATAGTGATGACAATCATAAGCATAATGTCCCTTTTCCCACACTCATAGCATCTATCATTGGGAGCAAAGGGATGACGAGCAGGTGGTCTATCAAAGCGAGATCTCCGAGGCATACTCGATAATTCAACCCTTACTTGGGAACCGAAAATCACTTTTTTTTTTTTTGCAGAACTGGGGATTGAACTCACGCCTTTGCACTTGCTAGGCAAGCGCTTATTCTACTGAGCTATCTCCCTAGCCCCAGTAATAATTTTTTTTGGCCTTTTCGAGACAGGGTCTCACTATGCAGTTCAGGCTGGCCTTGAGCCACTTTTGTAGCCCAGGCTTGGTCTTAAACTCACACTGATCCTCCTGCCTCAGCCTCCCTAGTGCTGGGATTACAGGCATGCATCACCACGCCTGGCAAAAATCACTTTTCCATACAGTCCTCCTACTGCATCTTTAGAATCTGTAGGGTCTTCAGGTTCCACAAAGGCAAATCCTGGGGGTTTTCTTGCAACCCATACAGTTCTTCAGGGACTATAATAACTGAAAGCCCTTTCTAACTCTTCTTTGCCAGCACCCATACCCAGGTGACCAACATACACCTTCGTGTCTCCTCTGTACCACCCGTAATTCGACATGCTGACCAGCCCACGCACTCTGCCCTCCGGCTCAGAGGGCTCAGGGCTCTAGAGGCTCAGCAGCTATGACCACCCACCCATGCCAATGGTCCCAGCAGCACTACTAATTCTTTATTCATATTTAGGGAGTTTTCTGCCATTATTTTTGTGAGAGGTTTATTTTCACATTTGTGGTGTCCACAAATTTCTCATTGACACAAGTCAATCTTCCGGTGTACTTTTTTGTTTTATCTTGGATCTCTTTTGAATTTTATTTATTTATTTATTTATTTATTTTTTATTTTTTTGGCTGGCTCAGGCTGCTTTCACGGCAGGTCTGATGTGGGATGTGGAGCTGGAGATGAAATGCTGGTCCCCTGTGCCAGACTGGGTTTGCTCATGCAGGAGCTTAAACAACTGAGCTAACCAGCAAAGCACCTCTTTTGAATTTTTATCATGTGCTTTTTTCTTTTTTACTTTTTGAAACAGGGTTTTACTATGCAGTTCAGGTTGGCCTTGAATTCACACAATCCTCCTGCCTCGGCCTTTCAAAGTGTTGGGATTTCAGTCTTGCACCACCATCCCTGACCTATGCTGCTGTTTTAAAGATATTTTTAATTTCATGGTCACTAGTCACAATTCTGTGTGCTAGATCTGATACTGTATCCTCACCTTCATACAATCTGTTGCACATACTTTTGATGCAGATTGTAATCTCCTAGATTTGTCTGGATCTGTTTCATGGATGACATTTCGTTCCTATGTTGGGTATTCAGTATCCATCATTTTCCTAAACTCTTAATTTTGTTTTTATGAGTCACCTCTAGTGTCTTTCACTTTTATCACCATTTTTTTTACAGTTGAGATTACTTTTTCTATAACCTCTTCCATTTATTTTTTTCACTTCCATTACTATCATTTCAGAAAGATCCAGTGTTTGGAGTTTGATTTCTTCTATCTCATTGTGTTCTAGCCTTTTCCTGGGTGAGCTGGGTATCTGGGGTTCTATTTCACTTCTGCATCTTGTAATTTTCTATTTCTCATTTTATTTTGTTTTCTGTGTTGATGTTTGCTTACTTCTTGTGGCAAATGGCTTTATTGCTAGTATCAAAGTTTAACTAGGAACTGTCTGTTCCTCAGGGATGTCATTTAGATGTAGATGTATTATGATTTGTGTGTATTTCTCCCCGGAAAGTTTTATGCAGTCACTGGGACATGGTTCTAGAGTTTGTGATAAATTCATGATCCAAGGCTGTGATTATGGGTCTGAGTACTGTTGGGATTATGAGTGTGAGTTCTACACACATCCTGGGGCAGATAAGGAAAAGAAGCTTGCCTCTTCCATTGCTTCCACTGCTCTTCCCTTTTGCCTTTGCTCTTTGCCACCACCATGAACGGTTGCTCTCTATCATGTTCCACTCTGCCTTGGAGCCAGCTGAGTATAGACTAAAACATCTAGTAACTGTGAGCTAAATAAATCTTTCCTTGCTTAATTTTGGGTGTTGGGTATTTTGTCCCAGCAATGAGAGAAAAGGAACCAAGACAGAATTTGGTACCAGAGAAGAGGGGTCGTTACTATGACTAAACCTGACCATGCTGATTATAAGCCTTTGGGAATGGTTTATGGGAGGAGATAGGAAGGATTTGGAGATGTCACCTATAAGAGAAGCTCTGGAAGAGCTTCAGTGGTTCTGTATGGGAGATTCTGGTCAGAGCTCAGAAGACCAGAATGCTGATAGAAATCCTGCCTGTAAAGATAAGGCTGGGGAGGCTTCTTTTGGCAAGAAGGACTGCATTGATTGTTGGACTCCAGATGATATGTGTTTTGGCTTGGCAGAAAGTTTGTCTCAATTTTGCTCATGTCCAGCAATTTTTGTGAAACTGAAATTAAGCAGCATAAAGGACTGCTTAATCTTGCAAATGAAATGTCAAGGTAGTCAAATGTTGAAGCAGTGGCATAGCTATTATTTGGGGATTTTAGTCAGATATATGTTGAGAATCAAAAGCAAAGAGCCCAGCAGGATGATTTACAATGTGTGAGTTTGGTCAGAAAGGAAGCATCAATAAAGCTGTGGCCTTCCAAGATGGAGCTGAGAGGATCTGCATTGCCAAGAAGGAATGAGAGAATGGAATGGATGGCCTGGGGGCATCACAGGAGGCAGCAGGTCTCCACCCTTTGCAGTGTCAGAGTTATAAGGGTGAGAGACTTTGCTTTGGGGAGAAAGCCACAGAGCACCATGTTCCAGAATGGAGCCAGCTGAGTATGGACTGAAATCTCCACTAACTGTGAGCTAAATAAAACTTAACTTTCTCAACTTGGGGTGTCGGGTATTTTGTCCCAGCAATGAGAGAAAAGTCACTGAGACAAGATAGTTCTTGGTCTTTATTTCTATCCCAAGAATCTACCTTCCAAATTTAGTAAGGATGAAAAGTCGCTATCTATTTGACTCAGCACCTCGGCCTTTAGTACTGGACTATAATGATGGTTATGACCTCTTAAAATTCGTTATCACACAAGAGACAAAAACAGATTATAACATATATGGCAACCTGGCTAAAGTAATATAGTTAGCAAAAACAATAGCATCAAGTATAGCCTAGCTAATAACAGACTGTGGTGACTATTAACCTGATACCTTTAACCACAGGAGCAAATTCCTTAGATATATATATATAAAATCCAACATACACTAGGAAATTATACACAACAATTTTTCCCTTAATGGAATGATTTTACCTGGCTACAGAGGTGGGGAGGATGGTTTGAGGGATAATGGAGAAGACAGACATATGAGATCAAATATGGTACAAGTAAGGTTGAAGGGCAAAGGATGATTACTCAAGGTTTGGGGTTCAGGCTAACCCTCATTTGTGCCCCTCATCGGGCTGCTACCACTGATCCCACCTATACTAGTGTGTGTGCCCAAGATGAGACCAGGTGAGATGAGAAATAGCAGACCCAAGAACAGAGGCACAAGCTGGAACGTCAAGAGCTAATCCCACCTGTGCTAGCAGGAGTCTGATATTTTGAGCTCTCCATATATGCTAAATATCAGCTCTTTGAGGAATAGCTGTTAAAAAAATTTTCCGACACTTGGTCATGGTGTATAATTTTCTTGATGATGTACTTCATTCTGTTTGCTAGTATTTTATTGAAGAGTTTTGCTTCTATGTTCACTGGGGCTTTTGCCTGTAGTTCCCTTTTTGTTTGGGTCTTTCTCTGGTTTGGTATAAGAGTAATTCTTGTCTCCAGAAATGAGTTAGGAAGAAATTCTCTTTTCAACTTCATTAAAAGAGTTTGAGAAAAATTGGCAGTAAATCAGTTTTTTGTACACGTTAGCTGTGAATCCATCAGGACCTGGGCTTTTCTGTTGGTAAGATTTTGTTCTCAATTTCCTTAACTGATATTGAGTTACTTAGAATTTTTATACTTGATTTGGTGATTCGTACCTATCTAGGAAATCTGTCCAGTTCCATGACTTTTATCCCATTAAAAACTTTCAGTGCCTGCTTAGGCTAGGGACTGAGGTTCTATTCCCAGCAAGTCATTTCAGCCCCACCCCTGGGGTGTGCTGAGATGACAATGGAGACTGGGCGTGGGGGCGCATGCTTGTAATCCTAGCACTTGGGAGACTGAAAACAGGATCACTGAGTCCAATTTGTACAGTAAGACTCTGTAGACCCTGTACTAAATACACAAAAGAAAGTGAAGATTTTCAAAATAAGTATTGATGATCTTCTGAATTTCAACAAGATCTGCAGTGGTTTCACCCTTTTCATTTTTTCTTGCATGAATTTGAATTTTTCTTTCCTTTTTTTGATAAGGTTAGCTAGGGAGTTATCAACTGCATTTATTCTTTCAAAGAACCAGCTCTTTGATTCATTAATTGTATTGCTTCTTCCATTCAACTGTATTAATTTCTGCTCTCATTTTTATAATTTTCTCCCTCCTTTGGCTTGACTTGCTCTTCTTTTTCTAGAAGCTTAAGGTACAGCATTAGGTTATTTATTTGTTCTATTCCATTTTCTTTTTTTTGTGGGACCAGGGTTTGAACTCATAACCTTGCACTTTCCAGGCAAGCACTTATGCCATGGAGCTATCTCCCCAGCCCCTTCTATTCCATGTTCTTGATGTGAGATTTCACCATTATAAATTTCACTTTCAGGATGCTTTCATTGCTTCTCATAGGTTTCAGTATGATGTATTTCATTTTTGTTTGCTTGCAGATATTGTTCAATATCTTTAATTTAATCTGTTATCCATTGGTTGTTCAGGAAGGTGTCATTTAATTTCCATATATTTTATGGAGTTTTGTGGTTTCCTTTGTCATTAATTTCCAATTCCACTGCACTATGGTCAGATAGGAAATAGGCAGTTGTTATTATATTGTATATTGTTATTTTCAAAGTAGTTGCTCAGATTACCAGGTACATGTATGCAAAAATAATCAATATAGATCACCTTGTTGTGGTTGGCCAGGTGGGCTCTACAGCAGATACAGCTGTATGTTCAGTGACAACTGAGCAGATGTTATGGTTTGTGTCTAGGTGTCCCTCCAAAGCTGCATGTAGTCACTGGAGTGGGCTACTAGAGTTTGTGATTAATTCATGTGCCAGTGCTGGGGTTATGGGTGAGTGCTCCTGGCATTATGGGTGTGAGTGCTACACCCACAGATAGATAGAATGCTATAGGAAGGGAGACAGGCTTGCTTGCTGCTGCTGTCGCTGCTCCTCCCTCTCTTTTTGCTCTTGCTGTTTTCTGTCACCATGAACTACTGCCCCTGCCATGTGCTACCCTGCCTGGGAGCCAGTCACCTATGGACTGAAACCTCCATGAACTGTGAGATAAATAAATCTTTCCTTTCTTAATTTTGGGTGTTGGGTATTTTGTCACGCAACAAGAGAAACATCATGGCCAGAGGGATAGCTCAGGGGCACGAGTGCCTGCCTGGCAAGTGCAAGGTTCCGAGTTCAATCTCTGGTTCCGCAAAAAAAAAAAAAAAAAAACAAGAGAAACATAACTGAGACAGAGCCTGGAAAGTTTTGTACTTGGTCCTCCTTACCATGTCTGCTGCACATTCCTCATTCAGGTCAGGGCCGACACTGGAAGAGTTACAGCTCTGCCAGACTGTAACAAAAGGAACACTACAGAATGAACATAAGAGCTGTTGTTTGAAGTGGTGTGTGATACTATCCACACAGCTGGATGAGAGAAAATCTCACAAACACCATCATGGGTCTGAGCCCCAACCCATAACACTCATCTGAACTGGGCCTTGGTCACCACAGGCTGCATGCCTAGGTATTCCTGGTGTGATCCAGGACATAACGTGGCCAATGCCACCACAGCAGGTTGAAAGGATCCCCATGCCCTTGTCCCCAACCCACTGACTATTGTTTATTCTGAAGCAACAGCCCAGGCCAGTCACCATCAGTGACCTGGAATCCTTTTAAATCTCAGAACTCTTGCATTCTGCAAACACCTAAAACCAGCACCATGTGAATGATGCCAACATCTGTTGCTAGCTGGACCAGTAGGCAGGCTTTCTTTTCTCTTGGCTGTAGGGGTTCAATAAGAGCTTAGCTCTCTGAACCTGATTTGGAGGAGCTAATTCTCTAAGCTGCTACCTTTCTGGGACATAGTGTGTCTGCCACCGTTCTGAAATATGTTGCAGCTGCCACCATTCTGGAACAGCTTTTTCCTCAAAGCAAAGTTCTTCACTTTGTAGTTCTGTTTGGTTTTGTTTTGGGGAGTTTTGTTTTTTGTTTTACTGTTGCAGGTTTGAGCCTATAGAGGTGGAGTTGTTTCTTATGATGCCCTCAGGCTATCTTTTACATTCTCCTGTTTGTTCTCAGCAATCAAGATCTCCCCAACTCAATTTTTGCAGTCCACAGTTTATTTCCAGGCCAAACTATCATCCTGCTGGACCATTTACTCTTGATTCTTAGCATAAATCTAGCTAAAATCCATACTACACCCTGAACATTCAATTGCCTTGAAATTTCTTCTGCCAGATAAACTAGTCCACCATCCTTAATCTCAGTCTCAGGCAAAATCCTTGGGCACACGCAAAATGCAGACAAACCTTTGCCAAGTCACAACATACATCATCTAGAGTCCAACAGTCAATGCAGTCCTTCCAAGCAGAAACCTCCTAACATTGGCCTTTATAAGCATTTATACTTGTCCAATTTATTTCAATTAAGAATACAGTCTCAAGGTGCATCCATTTTCCTAGAAATATCTTAAACATGTCCTTTTTAAAAACATGTACTTTTTTGGTAGAGTAGTACTTCACTGCATAAAAATACCTTCTTTATCCATTCACCAGTTCATAGGGATTTGAGTCATTTCCAAGATTTGGCTATTGCAAACTGGGTGCATACATATTTATAATTTTTCTCTCTTCTTGGTTCATTCTCTTCACAAGGATGTTATGGGCTTGTCAGCCTTAGCTTAAAATCAACTTTTTCTGCAAGTAGAATAGCCTACCCCTGCTTTTTTTCTGGGATCTAGGCACATAAGAGTTCATCATTTCTGTATCCGAATTTTTTAATTGATTCTTTTATACAGCATATTGTTGGATTGCGCTTGATCTATTCTGTCACACCTTTGATTGGTTAAACTGAGACCATTTACATTAATGGCTACAATTGACACGGACTGACTTATCCTTGACATGTTATCTTGTTGTTGGTTCTATTTTTTCCCTCTGTTTAATTCTTTTTTTGGGGGGGACCAGGGTGTGAACTCATGACCTTGCACTTGCCAGGCAGGCACTTGTGCCATGGAGCTATCTCCCCGGCCCCCTTTCCTCTATTTAATTCTTGTTTTGCCTGATAGATTCATTCTGTTGGGGTTCACAGTGTTGTAGTCCCCATTTTGCAGAATATCCTTCCGAATATTTTGGAATAGTCATTTGGCAGCCATGTATTTCCTCTGATGTTCTATATCAGGAAAGTACCTTATTTGTACATAAATTGTGAACAATAGTTTTATGGGTTACATTTATCTGAGTCATAGAATTTCTTTTACGGCTTGAAATACTTCACTCTGAGCAGCCTTTGACTTGCAAGTTTGTGTTGAGTAGTCTGTAACTTGACCAGAATTCCTTGCAGTTGTTTTGTCTAACAGCTTTTAATATTTTGTTCTTATGTTGATTTTCTGAAATCATGACTATTATATGCCTTGATGAATTTTTTTAAAACTCATAGCTAATTAGAGCTTGATATGCCTCACTGTATTCTTTTTTATGCTTGGGAAGTTTTTTGCTATTACTTCTGTGAACAGGTTTTGTCATTTGTGCTATCTCCTGCTTTGATTCTGATCCATTTATGCTGTTCTTTGAATCATCTAGCAACCTTGATTTTTGGTTGACCATTCTTTTTTTTTTTTTTTTTTTTTCAGGACTGGGGTTTGAACTCATGATCTTGCACTTGCCAGGCAGGCTGGTGGATGATTCTAATTTTCAAGAAATTTTCTTTTCATGGTCACTACCACAGTCCTCTTTTCTATATTTTCTCCTCACATTGGCTCATTTTACTAGGCATAATTTTTTTTTTTTTTTAATGTAGTTAGTACACGATCTCACTATGCAGCTCCCATTGGTAGTGATCCTCAGACTCCTCAGCTCTGGAATTATCGGCATGTGCCACCATGTCTGTTCTCGGTGGCTGCCCAGCATGCCCAGGGTCAGGACCAGCATGGCATGTGGTGCCAGTGATCAAAGCCAGTCCCTATGCTTGCCTAAGCAGGTGCTTAGTCCACCGAGCTACCTCACTGGCCCTTGATAGGTATACTTTCAATGCAACTTTTAAACTCTTGGATATGATTTTGAATTTGTTTCAGGGATTCAACTTCTTTCCTATGTTGATGATTCATGGTTTCCATCATTTTCTTAAGCTCCTCTATTTTTCTTTCATCTGTATCTGCTCGAGTCACCAACCACATCTTTCATTATGATCATCATCTCTACAGTTACCTGATACATTATTTCTGGTTTGATTTTTTAGGGGGCTGGGGAGATAGCTCAGGGGCTCAGGTGCCTGCCTGGTAAGTGCAAGGTCCTGAGTTCAATCCCTGGTTCTGCCAAAAAAAAAAAAAGAAAGAAAGAAAATGATTTTTTTCCAGAGCCTCATTCATCTGCTTTGTTACTTCTCCTGTTATCACTTTAGAGTTCAGGTGGGTGGCTTTTCAACTGTTGCACCTCATTGCAACAATTGATTAGCTGGATATCTGGGGCACTGCATCTTGCTGAAGTGTCTTCTCATTTTCTGTACTTTTTTTTACATTAATTCCTGGGCTGATACTTGTAAATTGCTCATGATAGGTAGTTTTATTGCTAGTATTTAGAATCCTTATGATATTACTGCTTCTTAGAGATGTCTTCAAAGTATAAGTGGATTTTGGGTTTTGACTCTGTTGTAAGATCGTGCCTCTTTAATTTTTTAGGGACGAGAAATTGCTGCATGTTTGGCCCAGCCTCTGGCTCTTTGATACAGCCTATAGCATTTATGACCCTTAGATAATGTCAGTCTTGGTATACCAGGGAGAACTGATTAGAAAAAACAGTACATTCAGCAGTAAGAACAGCATCAAACACAGCCTAAAAATGACAAACTGTGGTAATTATTAATTTTCTATCTTTAATCATGTGAACTAATATTATAATTATATAACAAAGGCTAAAACAAACCAGAAAATTGTATATCAAAAATATGCCCTCAATATAACAATTTAACTCTTAGGAAAGAAAATTTTAGTGGGTTACTTGGAAAAACAGAGAAATAAGACATTAGAAGCAAGGCTGGTGGGCAAAGGAAAAT
>PVKN010025414.1:0-14124 GCA_004027915.1 Capromys pilorides | reverse complement strand
GTTACACTAATACCTTCAATTTGACCTTTCTACTGGTGTGGGATGTATTTGTAAATGCATCATGTAGCATGTGAGAAAATATTCTCAGTAGAGGATAAAAATTTATAAATATATGCTCATGTGATGGTAAGCATATTTTTAGGTAAAATTCTCTAATTCTACTGACCTTAATAATCACATTAATGTGAATGAAAGCAAGTTTCTCATGGTTCTTTTAGCTTCTTGTATCTTTTAGATCCCAGTAAGTAACCAGGCTATCTCAATATTTTAAGACTATAACTAGGGTAGAATCTTACTCAGGTTTTCAAAGTTAATTTAAGTGAACCCAGCTCTTCCAGCTGGACCCCTAAGAGCACCTCCTACTCTATGAACTATCAACAGAAAACTACCCCACTGGTGATAGCACCCATATATCCCAGTTTTGTCTCCGGGATCCCTTAAATGAGTCAAGTTGATAATTAAGATTAACTCTTATACCCGATCATCTCACCATATGTAGCATTTTAATATCTGCTCCTGATTCTTCTTGTGCACATTTTGTTACTTTTTTTTTTTTTTTTTTTTTTTGGTTAATGCTTTATTGTAAAATCTCCTCTGGCCTCGACTATTTTTCTGTAACTTTTCTTTTTCTTTCTTTTTGGTACCAATAATCAAACTTAAGAGTATTGCAATTGCCAGGCAGGTGCTGTGCTGCTGAGCTACACTGTTGGTCCTGGGACAGTTTTTATTTAACATGATCTCATTTTCTCTCATCTGTTGTCAGATTTCAGGCTTCAGCTTTAGAGTCAAGCATACCTGAATGTGAATGTTACTCTTGCCACTTTCGAACTATATGATTAGAACATGTGGTTGAGTCATCCCAAATTTTTGTTTCTTTAGGTGTGAAATAAAAATGATAATTTTATCAGCTTTGTGGAGGTATTATTGGAATCAATAGATAAATTATTGGAATTAACAGATAATACAAATGAAGTACATGATGAACTATCTAGCGCATAAGTACATAATGTGTTAGTATAACAAATCAAATAATAATGGATTTTGCTTCACAAAATACTTCATCTATTGGTTCTAAATGAATTTAATTTCTCAGTATGAACTGAGACCTCCACTGTGAGCAAAATATATCTTTTCTTCCTTAATTTTGGGTGTTGGCCATTTTGTCCCAGCAACAAGGAAAAAATGACTAAAACACTGGGTTATGAACAAGTGTTTGTGGTTTTCATAATTTTGAAAGACCCTTCAAATGGAGTTTCAGGACAGTGTCCAAAGAAAGATTCTGTATCCTTATCATTTTAAGTGGAGATGCAGTGCTATGTCCATGTGCAGGAAAATTGGAAATTATAGCACTTAAAGGCAACTTAAAAGGATATTACCAGATTTTACATATGTGGATTAGGGGGGTGCCCTTTGAGAATGTGAAGTTCCAGGAAAACAGATCCCATATGTCTGTGGAGATAGAAACTAACTTTATACAGGGACATGCAGAGTCGCATATGGAGATTTGAGAGTCTCTTTTAGAAGAGGGAGGAACAGCTTTACATTACTAGGTGTGTGTTCTGTGATGCTCCGGAGCACAGCTGCCTCCTCTGCTTGCTTCCTCCGTGTTGTACCAATGTGGTGGGACAAGAGAGGGGCAGCAGCAGCCGCTGTAGCAGTCTCCTCCTTGCTTTCTGATTTGCTAAGCAAATTCCAGATGTCTTACTTGCTAATCACATTATCATCCCCAATGCTTAATTATTTTCTGTAGGGAAATAGAGTCGTTTGAGGCTTTCAGGAAATTAAATTGAACTTCAAAAGCCACTTCCACATAACAATTAACATTTCGAAATGGGTAATTCCTAAGGGTTTCTTACTAGATGAGTTTACCCACATTTTTTTCTTTAAGAAGTGTTCTAATTTTAAATAGGGAATATATTTGTTCTGTTAACTGGAGATTATATTTTTTTAAAATTAGACACACTGAAGCTTTACAAGTTTAGTGAAATAGTATGAGGGATGTGGCTAGAGCCTTTGAAATAGACCAACAACTGACATCTGTGGAATAGGAAATTAGCAGGGATTATCCTGGGCTCTGCATTTGCAGAGAGTTTGCATTGCTGGAAGGAGATGCCTCTCCTCTTACTTCAGCAGTAGGTGGTTTCATTATTCTTACAGGAAAAATGACAGAGATTGACTTATATGTTTGTAAAAAGGTGAATTTCCAAGTAGCAAGTGGACACAATTTCCATTTTCAGCTAGAGTCTACTTAACCTCAGTGCAAGCGTTTTCAGTCCTGTGTTAATAAAGCAGAAATTTTAGAGAACTTGTGTTCACTGTGTCCCAAACATAGCTACTTTATGCATTCTTATGTGTTCTTTTTACGCTTTTAAGTTGCCTTTAAGTGCTATAATTTCCAATTTTCCTGCACATGGACATAGCACTGCATCTCCACTTAAAATGATAAGGATACACAGTCTTTCTTTGAATACTGTCCTGTAGCTCCTTTTGAAGGGCCTTTCAAAATTATGAAAACCACAAACACTTGTTCATAACCCAGTGTTTTAGTCATTTTTTCCTTGTTGCTGTGACAAAATGCCCGACACCCAAAATTAAGGAAGAAAAGATGTATTTTGCTCACAGTGGAGGTCTCAGTCCATACTCAACTGGCTGTGAGGCAGGGCGGCCCATGGCAGAAGGCAGCTGTTCATGGTGGCAGAAAACAGCAAGGAGAGGAACAGCAGCTGCCCCTCTCCCTTCTTTGTATTGTATGCACACTGTCCACCCAAGGGCTGGTGTAGCACTCACACCCACAATCCCAGCATTGGATCCTGAACTAATTACAAACTCTGGAAGCCACCCCATGAGTGCATGAGGCTCTGGGGGGGAAAAGTAGACAACAAACCATAACACCCAGAATTGTCAGGAGCAATCAGATTAATCTAGAAAAGGCATGGAAAATTTGTTCAGAAACATTGCCATTCTCAGACCAATTCTATCATTTACAAAGTCTTTAACTTGAGTCATACTTTGGATCTCAGTTCTTATTTGAGAAACAAGAATTATCGCACCTCACTTCTCTGGTTGTTTTGAGGATCAAATGAAGTCTAGGTAGTCTCCTGGAGAGCCGTTTCATTTTCTGTTATCCTAAAGATTTGGTTGTGGAGTTGTTGAGCAATAGGTTAATACTATGATCTACATGAATCTGTCTGCCAAATGCAGAGCTCTGTGTGTTTATTGACTACAGGTTTTGACTTCTCTGAACTGAGACAAAGATGCAGACTGGAGTTTTTATGTAGAGATTTGAGAGGAGGAAAGCAGGCAGGCACCTATAATTATAGTGGCACTGATGAGCTGCAGCTGAATTACACAGTATGTAATGGTTTTTCTGGGCTCTCTGGCTTGGATATTGCTATAGAAATTCTGGAAGTAGCACAGTATCTTATCGAGTGCTTGTTTTTTCTATTATTCATTTTAACATAACCCTAGAATCTCCACACATGTATAGTAGTTCTTTTCTCACTGCTGGTAAAAGGGCCCATTTTTTTTATAAAGTAATTTATGCTGAGTTTAACAAACCTTTTGCGGACTGGATGGAACTCGATTACACAGGAGGGGTGAAATGAAGATACTTTTCCACTGACATTTTAAAATCTTGAATTCAGGTTTCCATGAATAAAGACATCACTCTACAGACATCTAAGTCTCTAAGCTTTGGAAATGATTGTCCTTGCTTCTTTAGTTTGTCTCTTTGTATTGGTTGTAAAGTTATCTGTGTAGTTGATCTGTTAAGAGGGTGCTTGGAGAATGTTTGGTCTTTGTTTGCGGCAGATAATTCAGCAGGTGAGGAAAGACAGGGGAGTAGGAGGAACCAACCTCATTTTTTCTCTCTGCTAAACTCCTTTAATCAATTATTTTGTTCCTTTTTCCCTAAGTTTGTATGACAGGTTTAATACTCCCAAAATCAACTGTATGAGTAGAATTCTAAACAGCATCAGCAAAAAAGCATATATAACATCTACAAGGAATCTCCCAATCCATGCTGTTTTATTTTATTTATTTTTGTGGCTGGCTCAGCACACCTTAGGAGAGGGGCTGGCACTGCATGGAGTGCCAGGGATCAAACTTTGGTCCCTGTGCACTTGCTTAAGTTTGCCTAAGCAGGTGCTTTAGACTGCTGAACTATCTCATCCAGCCCAATGTTATGTTCATTTTCCTTCACTTATTTGACAGGCCCAGTAACAGGATTGTGTAGCATACAGAAGAGTTGTGAGATCTTTACTGGCACATTTTTAGTGTACTGTTTCTAACATTTTCATGTTTATCTGACTTCCCTACCCTTTAGTGCAGAGGCTAATCTAATTAGTTGTACCAAAAAAGAAGATAGAAAGGAGAGGTCTTTTATAAGTCCTACACTGTGCTTCCCTTGACTTTCCTCTTTGGACTCATTCTGTGGGACAGCTATGGTGCTTTTTCTTCTTTCCAAAGCTAGGAACCAAGCTTTTTTACTCACTTCTCATCGGTTTAGCATGAGAACTACACTCTGTGTGGTTGTAAAATCAATTCCCATCATTCCTCTTCCTATCCTCTATCCAATTCTACCTCTGCCTATAACCATCTTTTTCTCAGTATAGCTCTTTACCTTTCTGTGTAGCTAATATACCCAACAACCCAAATCTCAAGGAGGTCTGTGCAGGGTCCAGAGGGGGTGGAGGCATTTGCACCTTCTTATGACATCTGAAAATAGCTGAGGTTCTGAGGCAGAAATTTCCTGGAGCTACAATGGCCCTGTTTTATAGACTCTAAGTCAACACATAGGTCTAACAGGGTTGGGTGGATTTAGGTGGATGGTGGGATATGTGTTTGCATTACTACCTCACACTATAAGGGTAAATAATAGTTGAGTAGGAACTTGCCTTTTATGTACATTTGTCCACAGTATTTATTTTCTATAATCATTCTACAAAGTAGTTGCTGTTAATCTCCTTTCATAAATGAAGGAAGAGGGAGCAAGAAGGCCAAGTAATTTGTTCCAGATGTCCCAAATATTGAGGTGTTTGAAGTTGGTTTATACCTCTGATGCTGTCTCGTGCTCTTTTCATGGTGGCAACCTTTCACTGAACTTGCTTGAATTTCACCACTGTTGGATCAGAATGTGGTTGTTGGAACAAGAGTGGGTGTTGTGTGCAGTACAAGGATGTCTTTCGCAGAAATAGCTCTTCCTTTGAAGCAACTCTCAGAGCAGCCTTTCCCAATTCTAGTTTACATAGAACAAAGTGAAAGCAGGTGGCTGAATATGAGCTAGTTTCATCTCTAGAGAGCAGATCTGTGTCAAGAGAGTACTAATGGTGCAGTTAATAATAATAATTGATACTTTTATGAGTATACTCCAATAGCAGGTGGAATGCATGTGTTTCCTTTCATTCTGTACTTAAAGCAAGTCCACCATTCTCACTTCATGAGGAAGAAAACTTAATCTTCAGGAAGCTAATCGATGTTCCTGGGGCTTCACATCTAAAAAGTGTCAGAGTGAAAATTTAAATGCAGCCAGTCTTCTCTAAACTACCACATATCCTTATGTTGCCTTTGGATAAGAATTAGCTCAAGAGGGCTGGGATGATAGCTCAGTGGCATAGGTGCCTGCTTGGTAAGTGCAAGGTCCCAAGTTCAATCTGCAGGACCACAAAAAACAGAATCAGCTCAAGAAAAAGAATAAAGAATAAATGCCTGCCTTACATTCAACCATTCATGCAGAGCTATTAATTCAAAAGCATATTGCTTTGAAGATATGAAAAATGCTCCTCTTTGATCATTTTGGGCCAAGAAATATGACTTGGTAGCTTGCAAAAATGGTCCCTGGAGGAGTAGCAGCAGTGCAGCCAAGGAACTTGCTAGGAGAACAGGCTCTCAGGCCCCTTCGAGACCTAATGAATGCACCAGAGAACGGTTGTGCATTGGGGGCTGGCCATCAGACTCAGACTTCTGTTCATCAATCTGTGTGTTAACGTGGCTAGATTCTGATAGTGACTAGTTTGTGAACTGTTGGTAAACTCCACATATTTATGAGAAGGTCGCATGCGGCCACTCTGTGCCACTTGCTGTATGAGCCACTGCGTGTAATGGATGAAGAGAGATGACCATGCTTTTTGTCTTCAGGGGAATTATGCTGATGTGGAAAAAGCAAAGCTTTGAGACATGCACATATGGAGTTGATATTACTTTTCTTGGTACACACAAGTGTTTCTCAACATATAATATAGGTTACATCTAAATAAGCTTTCATTGGTTAAAAATGTCCTGAACTGAGACTGTACTTGATGCATCTGACCCACTGAAAGTCATAGTTTAGCAACACAGTACACTGTGCAGTATCAGTGATGGTGAGACTGACCAGGAGATGCTCCTCACTGTTGCTGCCTAGTACCTATGGTTGCTGCACAGAACTTGCCAGGGAAGGATCAAAATTCAAAATTTGGGAACAATTTGTACTGAGTCTCTGTATGTTCCTGCACTGTTAATTAGTTAAAAAGGTAAGTTGTACTTTCATTAAGTCAGGTATCTTCTGTGTATTTTATTTGTTTCTGGCTCTTTGCCCAAAGCCTGGAATTTTCAGGGACAAAATTAGAGTGGAGCACGCATTATCTTTCTGTCACTTGCATGGGCATTAAACCAAGAAAAAACAAAAACAAAAACAAAAAACACCGACTAGGGGCTGGCATGTGGAAACAGAGGCTGGGCCAGAGCCCAAGAGGTGTCTTCCTGTCCTTGCCTGAACCTGGAGTCCTTCAGAAATTCCCAGGCATCTGCTCTCCTTCCCTTCC
Organism: Capromys pilorides; assembly: GCA_004027915.1. Lineage (NCBI taxonomy): Eukaryota > Metazoa > Chordata > Mammalia > Rodentia > Capromyidae > Capromys > Capromys pilorides. The sequence continues at coordinate 7,324 of PVKN010025414.1, read as the reverse complement.
TTCCTTCATCTTGCCTGTCTGTGCTGCTCTTGGAGGACAAGGTGGGGTGTGAATGGTGAATGAGTCTACATTTCCGCCTGAGCAAGTGAGGAGTGTTGGATGTAGGGTTTGGTCAGCCTTTACCAGCTGGCTTAATGAGACAGTAATCTGTTGCTACCCCCTACTCTGAGGAGCTCCATTTCTTTAGAACAGATGGCCAGGACCTAGAGAGCACTTCCTTCCAGAACTTTTTCTTTTTCCCTTTGGAAAGCTGTTCAGCATGGCATGGAGGATTTATTTCCCTGCCTTCAGCAGTGGATGTAGAGGTTTCTCTAAGGATCAGTTACAGGGATAGAAGAGGAGGCAGCCGGTGTCAATGAATAGGAAAGGCAGCATGTGGCCTCCACGTTGTCTGGTATCCCCTGCCTCAGGTGCAGTGCCCCTTAGCATATATCCATTACTCCTTTGTCATACTGGAGGCAGAAAGGGAGGTACACTTATTATTCTTCTGTTCACTGAAGCACACCAGCCCTGGAAGTTGAAAGAACTCCACTTTAGCTGGATGGCATTTTAACATCATAACCATCTTAGTTCATACTGTCATGATTCTCTAGTAGATACTTCTTCAAAAGAACATTGAGGTACCAGTCCTGCAGCTTGATCAAACTCAGCTTGTTTACACAGCATCACTTGGCCTTTTGTGCTACTGCATTTCCAAGAAAAGGAAATAAACATCTGTTTTAAAACTACAACAGAAAAAAAAAAAAAACTGCAACAGGATCTTAATGCAATGTCAAATAAATAAGTACTGAAAATCATTTAATTTTCCTTCCTGACACTGTTAACAAGTTAGATGGTGGGGTCAGAGCATGAAGGTATGCAAGCAGAGGAACACTTTTTTATGACATTAAAGTGCTGCTCCTACTATTAATAATTACTTTGGATTAAACTCCCAAGTGTAATTCTGTCCTTGTTATAGAAAACTAATTCACATACAAAAGAGCACTGATTGAGTGCTTTGTAAAGGTGAAGCAAACACATACTGTGCATAGGAAGTAGATGTCCCACCAGGGAGGATTGCATAGTGTGCCTGTAATCGACACAGGTTTTCATTTAATTGATTGAGCTGTATTTCTCTGGTTTTAACTGAACAGAGGACATCCTAAAGCCTATGAAATTAATACAGGCTGCTCTTGGCTTGCATTATTTGCTTGAATTCAGAATCGAGGTTCTTCTCTTTGCCTGAAAGACAAATCTTTTTTTCCCCGCTCCTGGAGTCATTCAGAAATTCCCAGTGTATGTTCAAGTATCACATACATAATTCATTTTATTCATTTCACACTGCAGTAATTTGCGAAGCCTGTGTCCAGAGTCCCCTCATCAGTGAGGCTAATTTGGACCATCTTCACAGTTCTGATTTCAAAACGTTGAGGAGTTCTGCGACTTATTGATGGTGTCCACTTTTTGTCTTGTTTGGACCTTTTAAACAAACACTTCAAATGCACAGTTTCATCAGATTTATTCTTGGAAGGAAATACTTCTAAGCTTTCCCATTGATTCAAGCATTACTCTCGAGTGGAAGAAAAAAAAGAGAGAAAGAAACACAGATGGTTTCGAATATAAATTAAATTTCCTATTCACCAATAGCTCCTTACTATTATAAAGAAAATGAAATTATTTCAGTTGTTTCAAGCATTTTCGTTGAATCATTGAATTTAAGTTTAACTATGAAAAGTGATTATGTGACTATATGTGTGGACATTGCCTTGAATTTTATATAGAAATTCTTGTATATTTTTCTTGAGTCACAGTGCACTTTTTCTCTTAGGTTCTTGTGGGAAATTCGTGTTAGCCTTCATGCAGCCACCATATCTCAGAGTTCTTTCTGTTATAGCTCATTACCATATGGAGAGTGTCCTGCCACAGAACAGATGGCTTCTTCATTCAGCACATGGTGACATAGAAAAGTTTTAAGGCAGCGCTGAGTAGTTGGTGAATTCCTTCCATGGACTTTTGTCTTTCTCTTGCTCTGCTTCCCTCAGTAAACAATCCACCAAGACAAACTGTTGAACAAAATGAACCTTCTTAGCTGTGCTGTCTCAAACATCAATTTGGATTCTCTAATTCCAGTTTCAGTTCCTCAATGACTGTAGTGCACAGAAGAGAATAATGGTAGACTGACGTGGTTTTGAATATATAGTGGGTTTTGAATAAGCTCATTCAAGATCGATGAGGCAGATAAGTTTTTTCTTAGATATGCTTTAGGAAGCCCTAAATTATAAGTTTTGTACATACTTCTGTAATGTTTTCTGTAATGGCTGTATCATTCTGTAGTTCCACTGACAGTATGCAACTGTTTCCATTTATCCATATCCTTGACATTTTTTCTTCCTTTTCCAAATCCTCCTCCTTTCTTCCTTTACCTCCTCCTTCTCCTTCTCTTGTTTTCTTTTTTTGAGACACCATCTTGCTACATAGCCAAGAGTGGCCTCGAACTCCCTTGAGAACCTCAAACTCACAAAGATCCTCCTATGTCAGTCTCTCAAGATTTAGGATTATAAGTGTGTGATCTTTTTAATAGTGTAACATGTGAGATGATGTTGTATTTTTATTTTAATTTGAATTAAGTATGGAGATTATATTTTAATGCATTTGTTGGTCCTTTATACATGTTCTTTGGAGAAATGTCTGTTCATGTCTTTTTTCCATTTTCATTAAAGTATTCTTAGTGCTATTGAGTTGTCAGCTGTCCATGTTTCTTCCCAATTCACATCAGTTGTACACTTTGGCCCTTATTTACTCTTTCAATTTCTTATTGAGACAATATGATGTCTGCAAATATGGTCTGATTTGGGGATTGGGGAGATAGCTCCATGGCACAAGTGCCTGCCTGGCAAGTGCAAGGTCATGAGTTCAAACACTGGTCCTGCAATACAAACAAACAAACAAGCAAAAGACAAATACTGTCTGATTTATTTCACTTTTGAGTATGGTCTTGAGCTGCATTCCTTATAAAATCCTTGAGTTGACATTTCTTTATGGCTGAGGATTACTCCATTATTAAAAAAAGCCCCACATGTTCTTATCCATTTTTTGGTTAATGGGTATTGATTTGTTTCCAAGATTGCCAAATCATGCTGACATAAGATGGGTGCACATATATTGCTGTAGTATGATATTTTGAATTCTTTAGACAAGAGACCCAGAAGGGGAAGCTGAGTGGCATGGGACCTTTAATCCTAGTTTTTAAATGGATCTCCACAGTGGCTGTAGGAGTCTGCACTCCCACCAGCAGTGGAGAAGGGCTCCTTTTTCTTCACAGCCTCACCAACATTTGTTATTGTCTGTTCTTGATGAGAGCCTCTCTTTCTGGGATAAGATGGAGTGTCAGTGTTCTTTCGATTTGCGTTTCTCAGATAGCCAATGATGTTGAACATTTTTTCAGTTATTTATTTGCTATTTGTATCTCTTTACCTGAGAAGTGTATATCATCTCAGATGCCCAGTTTTGGATTGGGTCTTTGAATTTGGCAGTCTGATTTTTTAATTCTATTTATTTATTTATTTATTTATTTATATCACTTATGCATTTGGTACAGGATCTCACTATGCAGCTCAGACTCATAGTGATCTTCCTGTTTTTAGCCTCCCCAGTGCTGGAATTACAGGCAGGTGCTACTGTGCCCGGACCCAGTCAAGACTCATTGTGCCCTAGGGGCAGGGTGGCAAAGCATGCAGGACCAGGGATCAAACCCTGGTCCCTGCTTTTGCCAAAGCAGGCACTTAGTCCACTGAGATACCTCACTGGCCCCTTGAATTCTTTATATATAGTGGATATAATTTCGTTGTATGAAGGATATTAGATGTAATTTTTTTCACTGCGGGACAACTGGGTATGGTATTTTCCCACTCTGCCTGCTCCCAGGCATGATTTTGGAAGTACAGTTTTCTTTTCAAGCCCTTTAAAGAATTTCAGCATTAGTGGCATTAGTTCCTGTCTAAATTTCTTGTATAATTTAACCGTGAATCTGTCAGGGCCTAGGTTCTTCTTTGTTGTTAAATTTTTCATTACATTTTCAATTTCATTGAAATCACTCTGCTGGTGATTTCTTTTGATGTGTAAAAGCCCTTTAGTAAGGTGAGATACCATTTGTTGATTCTATGGAATATCTCCTTTAAAGTCTGGGTTTTGTTTGTGAAATCTCTGCCTATACCTATACTTCCAGAATTCTGTGTATTTTTGCTTCCAACAAATTTAGTGTTTCTATTTCAATATTTAGAATCTTGATCAGTTTTGACTTTAGCGCATGGTGATAGACAGAGGTCTAGTTTTAGTCTTTGGCATGCGGAAAGCCACACTTTCTAGCACTATTTATTTAAAGAGACTATCTTCCAGTGAACGGAGTTGACTCCTTTGTGAAATACAAGGTGGCTAAGTCTATTTGATGTTGTGTCTGCATCTTCTGTTAGAGTCTACTGATCCTCAGGCCTGGTTTATTTATTTGTTTATTTGTTTATTTACTAATTTTTGCCAAGGCCATGCTGATGTTTATCGTAGTAGTGTTGTAGGATTGTGAGTGTGATTGTGATGCCCCTGATTTGTCTTTGTTCCCCAGATTTTTTTTTTCTATTGTAGGTCTTTTCTATTTCAAAATGAATTTTACGAATGTTTCTCTAAATTTGTGATGTATGATAATGGTATTTTGAATGGGATTGCTTAGAATCTGTATAGCAGTTTTGGGAGCCTGGCTATTTTCATTATGTTGCTTTATACTAAATAGTAGCAAGGCATATCTTTTTATTTTCTGATATCCTCTTCAGTCTCATTTTTTGAGTAATGAAATTTTACTGTAGAGATACTTTATACACTTTGTTAGATTTATTTCTAAGCAATTCAGTTTTTTGGATGCTGTTGTGAAGAGTATTTTCCCTAATTTCTCTGTGAGGTTTTTGCTTGTGTAAAGGAACGCTATTGATTTTGAATGTTGACTTTGCATCTCACTGTGCTATTAAATGTGAATATTAAATATACAAGCATTTTGGTGAGCATTTTGAGGCCTTCTATATGGAATATTCCATCAACTCCAAACAATAATTTCACTTCTTTTCCTGTCCTTATTCCTTTTAATTTTTTCTTTTAACTAATTATTCTGAATAATGTTTCCAGAACTTCATTGAACAGGAGTGATGATAAGATACATCCTTGTTTTCTTCCCATTTTTTCAGTGAAAGCTTTCCGGTTTTGACTATTTAATGTGATGTAAGCTGTTGGTTTGTCATAGATGGCTTATTTAAGATTGAGATAAATGCCATCTATTCAATTTTTTTGTAGGGTTTTTGTAGGAATGGGCGTAAAACTTGTCGAATGCTTTTTCCACATCTATTGAGATGATCATGTGATTTTTAGTTTTGGTGCTGTTAATATGGTGTATTAGATTCATTCAATTGCATATATTGAGCCATCTCTGCCTTCCCATGGTAAGTCCTACATGGCCATGATGTATAATCTTTCTGATGATTTGCTGCATTCTATTTGCCAGTATCTTATTAAGGAATTTTATATCCACATTCATTAAGGAAATTGCCCTATAGTTTTCTCTTTCGGTTGCGTTCTTCTCTGGTTTTGGAATCAGGGAACTATTTGCTCCAAGGCATGATTTTGGAAGTGCTGCTTTCCTTAGTGGCATTAGTTCCTGTCTAAATTTCTTGTATAGTTCAACTATGAATCTGTCAGGGCCTGGGATTTTCTTTGCTGGTAAATTTTTCCTGACATTTTCAATTTCATTGGCTGATATTACCTGATTTGAATTTTACATCTTCTCAGCTTAGTTTTGGCAATTTGGTTGTGTGTTGGAATCCATCAATTTCTTCTGTTTTCCATCTTAGTAGAATATAGGTTCTCGTGATAGGTATTGAAGAGCTCCTGGATCTTTGTTGGATCCATTGTGATTTCCTGCTTTTCATTCCTCATTGCTTGATTTTGTTCTTTGCTCTTTTTGATGCGGTTGGCTAATGATTTATCAATTGTAGTTATTCTTTCATAGAACCAAGTTTTCAGTACATTGATTCTTTGTATTGTTTTCTTAGTGTCTATTGCATTAATTTCTGCTCTTATTTTTGTTATTTCCTCCTTTGTGTGAGCTTTGAGTTCGATTTGTTCTTATTTTTCTAGAAGTTTGAGGTACAACTTTTGGTTCTTTGAACTCATTTTGTTTTCCTCATGAGTGAGTTGGAAGAACTTGTGTTTGGTATGCAAATACTTATGGCTGTTAGTTCTTCTTGGATTTTCCTCTCAAGTTACCTTCTTTGTCCTTTTTAATCATCTTTTGGCTTAAAGTTTATTGTCTGCAAATAGAATAGCTACCTCTGCTTTTCTTCTGGGTTACTGTGGCATGGAAATTGTTTTCTGTTCTTTGACTTTTAGTATATGAATTTCTTTTCACTATTTTTTATTTTTTTAAAAAATTATGTATTCGGTGCAGGGTCTCACTAAACAGCTCCAATTCATAGTGATCCTTATGTTATATGCCTCCCCAGTGCTGTGATTACAAGCATAAGCCACCGCATCTGGAGTCAGTCTCTTGCTCAGCATGCCCGGAGGTTGTGTCAGCATGGCATGCAGTACTGGGGATTGAACTTGGTCCCTGAGCTTGCCTAAGCAGGTGCTTAGTCTGCTGAGCTCTCTCATCAGCCCTATGAATTTCTTTTTAAGTTGATAGGATTCTTGAATGCAACATGTTGGATCTTGCTTCTTGATCCATTCTGCCCATCTTTCTCTTTTGATTGGTGAGTTGAGATTATAGGTATTGATAGTTATAACTGATATGTAGTGGATTTTATTTTTCACGTTTTCATGTTATTTGTTCCCTGCTTTTCTTTTGTTTCATTACTTGCCCTGCCTAGTAGCTTCTTTCTATTTGTGTTCATGTATTTGTGTTCTACATTCTCTCTCTCTCTCTCTCTCTCTCTCTCTCTCTCTCTCTCTCTCTCTGTCTCTTTTTAAGGGAAGGTTCTACAGGGTGTTCAGAGTCTCACTACTAGGTCAGATTTGTTGTGATCCTCCTGTTTACAACCTTTCAAGAGCTGGGATTGCAGGTGCATGCCACCATGCCTAGTTTCCATTGCTGTCTCAGCATGCCCCATGAGTGGGGCCGGCATGGCAGGCTAAGGGATCGAACCCCAGCCCCTGTGCCTGTTTGCAGGTGCTTTAATACATTATCTCTTTCTAATAATGTGTCAGAGCGTTCTGTAGAGCTGGTGTGGTGATCATAAATTTCTTTAGTTGTTCTTTGTCATGGAAGAAGTAGTGTTTCCTTATTGATTCTGAAAGATAGTTTTGTGGGTGA
>PVKN010025413.1:0-14146 GCA_004027915.1 Capromys pilorides | reverse complement strand
AGGATTAAAGAGGCATTAGGCAAAGAGAGCTCTATCTAAGCCAAGTGGTTTAGACCTTGCTTAGTTTATGCTAAATGATGAATGAAATTTACTACATGCTCAGGTATTGATATTTCCATACATTTCATCACAAAACAATGACATTGTTTTGAATAGAAATAGTGTTTTCGTGATATGTAGTTAATGAAGCCAAGGAAGGCTCAATAAAATGCATTTTAATGAACATATAAGTTATTTGACTCTCTGATATCTGTGAGTGGTTTATTGGCTAAACACTTTGTTCATTTGAAATAATCAGTGAAAACTCAATCTATAAAACAAATGCACACAGAATTATGCTGTGAAATTGGGGTAGTGAGTATTGCAGAGGCAAGTGGATAACAGTGTTGCTGCAATTGTGGGAGGGGAGTCAGTGGGAACTCTGGAGTCATTTGCCAAGTTGTAGATCTGGCTTAGACAATTCACTCAACTGCTACCCAGCTGTCTCCTGCTGTGCAAATGGGCTCAGCCCATTGGCACAATGTATAGGAAACAGTCAGTACAGATGAGCTATCATTATTATTGACACTTTCCTCTATGACAGCTGGGGGAGGGGTGAATTTAAAATTTACAAACTATGTAGTGACATTCTCTAAATTTATGATCATTGAATGATAGGACCATGAATAAGCAAACGATATCAGTAAGAGTTCTTAAGTAGATGCTGTATACTAACAAGGTAATAGCTCTGCTACGCAGAGGAAAAGCAAGAATTACAACAAAGACTTTGCCCTAAGTGGCTTACAGCAGCTTGAATTGTTTGTAGTTTTTTTTTTTTTTTTTTTTCTGGAGACAAAATAAACTGATGCCAACAGAACCAGACTCAAAAACCACAAATGACTAAGAGGTACAGACAGGTGAGTGACTGCGGTAGTGGCAGTGGATGTCAGAGTCAGGTGTCTTGGTGTTATTTTCCTGTACCTGCACAGAAGTGTAGTTTTGGCTCTTTCTATATGCAATGCGTCTTGGTAGAAAAGAAGTCCAACATAATTAACTTCTTTCTCCTGCAACTTCTAATCTGAGAGTCAAACACAGCTTCAGAAAGAAATAATCCTTGCCAGTTTTGCACAATATATTCATCAAAAAGGTCTTGGCCAAGTCAATTAACAGCAGGGGCTGAGATCAGGACTTTGGGGTTGATTCTAGGAAATGGTCCCTTATAAAATGTTATTTTGTTCTTAGCGACAATTAACATAGCAGAGCACTTTAATGAAAGAGCAAGCAAGGTCAGTCTGCAGTTCTCTCTCTTCCATTAAATGACACATGGTACCTATATTTTTAAATTATGCATAGGAGGTAGCAGGCTCCTGAATGCATTCCAAAATATATCACAGAACAGGTGTTAAAGCACATTGCTGTTAAGCTCAAACCATGAGCTGAAATCACAGTACGTTAAAGTCAGAGAATTTTCTATAGTAATGTAATACGCAGTATCCTTTTTGCTAAAGTTCCACAAACAAAAGGAACTATCTTTCTAAAGTAACCTGTCAGTGATAGCTGATAGAATAATAAATAACAATGAGATAATTTCCTAAGCATGAGAAGTATGATAAACACAAACCCAAAGTGAAAGATGCTGCAAGGTGCAAGCTCTGATGAAGTAGCTCCTGACTCAAGGGCTCTTCCTCACAAGCGTCTGCTGCCACAGCTCTTCTCAAAGAAAGACTGGACCAGAATAATCTTCTTGAAAATGGTATTTTTGGTGTGTGCATACTTGTGTGCCTATGTGCATGTGTGTGTGAGTATGTGTGTGTGTGTGTGTGTGTGTGTGTGTGTGTGTGTGTGTGTGTGTGTACAAAACTCTGGGTCCCATCCTAGGGGATTCTGTTTCAGTATATCTGGGAAAGGTCAAGAAATCTGAGTTCAAATGGAATCCCTTGCATAAATCTCATTCAGAGACAGTGAAGAAGCCAATGTAGCCATCCTCACATTTCATTATAGTTGGACAATTTACCTCGATCCTTCCAGAGACTGTGTCCTAAATATCAAGATGTAAGCGTCTTTTTCTTGAGAATGTCACAGTATCTAACATAGACTGGACATTTCAGGATATCTGCGGAGTGATAGTCTAAAATATGGTCATATGCCTTTTTCTTTATGATTTCCAAATGATTTTCTTCATTGTTTATTCTCAGTCTCCCTCCTGTTCTGAGTTGGGATTTCAACATTGGAGGCAAACCGAAGGGAGCCATAGGGGGCAGAGGATAAAGTTCAGTAAAGAGGCAATAGTAGCAAGGCAAGTACAGGAAAAGCCTAGCTAAGGACTGATGCTTGCAATTGCTCATCTCCTTCTCTTGAGACTTCCCAGGCAGGAAAATCTATTGGTTGTGTCCTGTGCTGTCAGCTGGGAACAGAATCTTTGAGTGGCAGCTTTTGTCTGATTCTGTATGTATCCTTCCTTAGACTGATCCTATGGCTGCTGGTGACACACTTTGAAGAAATGAAAAGGAAAGGAAGAAATTGAGAAACATAAATACATAAAATAAATTGCAATTAATAATTTTGCTGTCCAAGTGGCCAGCCTTGATCTGGTACTAGTCTCAGTGCTCACAAAAGCATTAAGTAATTCCGAGTTCATGCCCTTGCCTAAGCAAAAAAGATTTAATCTCTGATGACTTTTACTTTACACATTTAAAAATGTGTGTCTGTGTACATGTCTGTGTGTGTGTGTGTGTGTGTGTGTGTGTGTGTGTACGTGCCGCAGTATGGATGCATAGAGAAATTAGATTCATTTCTCCAAATTCATGACCCCAATTTTATACACATTCCAAGACACACAATACTAATGGTGTTTCCCACATTTGGGGCCTTGGACACCTTGTGCTGACAGTTTGAAGGATCAGCTCACCAGCTTGTCTCTCCTGGCTACAGCCCTACATGACACTGACTAATTGTTAGCCCCCTATATTCTTCTCTTAGACATTTAGGGAGCTTCTCACAGGACATTCCCCAGGTTCAAGTGGAGCCAATCTGATTTTCTTATTCTTTTTTCACACCTATGCCTTCATGACTTAAGATTCCACTCTCAAACAGAACATTGTGTCTTTACTCAAGCAACAGTCTTCATAATTTTCTTTATACGTTTCCCAACCTCTAACAGAGGAAAGGGTTTGGGGGGACAGAAGTGGGAATTATTACTACATTCCATTCTCCATTTTGGCTATGGATTTACAGAATTAAAAACACTTTGTCATTTATAGTAGATAACTATAACTTTGTGACTCAATAATCCAAGTCTTATAGGCTTAAGGGCACTAGGAGGCAATAGCTTGAACTTCATCACAAGTTCAGATTAAATATGGACCTAAGGAGCAGGAGCAGCCTGGGAAAATGTGTGCATGCATTGTACAGGCAACCTCTTTTCTGCAAGCCAGGAGGACAATGGGTACCTATGTCTAACATAAGAAGCACATCCTTTGCTCACTCAACCACTACCTCTGGAAAAATAAGAACTTCTAGGAAGAATTTACCTTTTACTTTGTGCTATTGTCGTGCCTTGTAGATTCAGTACCAAAGGTTTGAAAAAGATGGTCCTTTTCAATTGTAAGCCCTCTCAGTAAAATTCTAACTAACCCTGTTGCTCCATTAGTAGATCAGGACTTAGAACATTGCTAACAATGCTTTGTCTGACTAGATGAAAGAGCAAATGAAAAAAAAATGCAAACATGAGAAACACAAGAGTTGGGTCCTCAAATGCTCTTATGCACTTATTAATTCAAAAATGCTTATCTCCTCAAATTAGAAAAGACAGAAAGAAGATAAATTTTGATGACGTTGGAGAGTTAGCAGAGAAATATATTGCAACTTGGAGTAGGACAAAATGTATAATTTTGTAGCAAGATGACCTAGCAAAGAGTATTGCAATGGAAGAAATAGGAGTAGACAAGAGCCCCAAGAATCAATTTGAATGACACTATGGAGTAACAAAAGAAAGCTTATATTCACCTAGATCCATGGGATTATTTTGAATCCCTCCCCACACCCCCCAACTGCCTCCCCCCTCCCCACCGCAACTGTTCTTCCTTTGCATATGGCAAGAGAAATTATATTTTGTCTGGCTCTGGTTTCCTCACATGCTAATCTATTCTCTATAAACATTCTGAAAGCAAATGTCAATTCTGTCCCTTGCAAAGGAGGAAGGTGATAGTAAATGGTATTTCTGAAGGCAGTATGGGGTATAGAACTTGCAGTGGTAGACACTCTAATTATTTCTACAGGAATGGTATACCTTTGTTCCTAACAAGTCTGAAAATTATTATATAGAACTTACTATTAACTGAAGTCTAATTGAACTGATGCAATTATTTCATTCATTCATTCATTCATTCATACTTACTGAATTTAGAATCTGTTTAGTTTCCTCAATAGCTCTGGACACTGAAAACACAAAGAGGAGCAGAATGCAGTAGGCTCTGCATTGCAGAGGTCCACAGAGAAATCCAGGCAAGGCAGGTCAGCTCTAATTACAGTAATACCATTTATACTCTGAGGGATTTGAAGAACATGATATGAAAAGGCTGAAGCATAAATAAATGCTTAGTTCAGCTGGGAAACCAGGGACATTTCCTGAGTGAGATAATACTTGGCATGAGTATGAACACTAAGAGAAGTTTGTTAGGAGGGCACAAATGTCAGAAGAGATGGGCACTGTAGAAAGATAATGTCACTGGACACACCAGTATGAACAAGAGGATGTTCAGGGAACTGTAAGTCTGTTAAGTACCAAGAAACTTTAGTGATATAGAAGCTGGCCAGTGACTCAAAAGCCAGGTTTGTGTAGTCGTGATTCTTTTTACAAATTTGTTTTAATAGTTTGAGGCAAATAGTTTTAAAGGGCTGGCCAAATAGCTTAACAGATTAAAGTGCCTGCAAGTAGGCACAGGCGCCAACACTTCAATCCCCTGGCCTGCCATGCTGGCCCCCAACTGGGGCAAGCTGAGATGGCAATTGAGACTTTGTGTGGTGGTGGACACCTATAATCCCAGCTCTTGAGAGGCTGTAAACAGGTGGATCCCTATGAGTCTGATCTAGTAGTGAGACCCTGAACACCCTGTAGACGCTTCCCTAAAATATATTTTTAAAAGTTTGATTTATTCAGGAAAGTAATTTTAGGATAGTTTTAATCACATTCAACTATAACACAGAGTATCCTTTCCCTTGAGTGTTCAACAATAACCTGAGGTCCACTCTGTTGTCCCAGTGGGCAGAAAGGTGTCTCCAACATGGGAATGTGGAAGGTGATCAGCATGCATATCTCATATTCTGATATTGAAAGTGGTTACCTTTCTGTTGGAGGTGAAAAAAGTAGCACTCAGTAGTTAACTCATCCTGCATAAGATCATGCAACTGAAAGTGACAGGGTTATGATTCAGCTTCAAACTGGGTGTTCATCTTTTTACACTGGGACAGAGCTGGCTATAAATCAGGCTGGCAGCCCATGGAGCCTACGTTTTTGGCTGGTATGTGGACACTGAAAGGAGGTTTGTACTAAGATGCTCTGTGATTTTGGCACAAAAGCTGTGGAAGCATATGGGCCCCTGGAGAGGTTAGCATTATGAGCAAGAAATAACAGGATGAGATTCAACTGGAAAAACGCTAACGAATACATCTGGAGACAAGCAAGCGGAAACACACACGGTTAATGGGAGGCAGAGCAGCAGGGACCATGGGGGTTTGGAGAAAGTGGAAATGTTATCACAAAGACATTGCCAAGAAAACATGGGAGCAGATGAGAGAGAACCACTCAGGCTGTGGAAAAAAAGGCCTCATTGAACTGAGGAGAGGGAAAAGAGTGTTCATGTGCCTGGGTTCTTGGATCTTCAATGGCAGAGTCCATATCTGACCAGAGGCCATTAGGTGAAGAACTAGGGGGATAAAATCACCACATAATTTAGTACCAAAGAGGATACACACAAGAGGAGCAAACAGGCAAGCAAATAAGATCTTACATGTGTACAATTTTTTTTTTTTTTTTTTTTTTTTGAGGGACTGGGTTCAAACTCACAACCTTGCACTTGCCAGGCAGGCACTTGTGCCACAGAGCTATCTCCCTGGCCCCTACAATTCTGAGGAAGCCAACAATTAAAAGAGATGAAATGAAAATGTGGAAATATAGAGGTGGGGAGTCAACATGGCTTGTGCCAGTGCGACTCAGGCCACAGGATACCCAATTCTTGATCATATTTTTCCCTATGGAGGATATACTCTCCTGAAATGTGGAAGCTCCAAGCCTGAAATCCACAACCAAGGCTGATTCTATCCAATTAGAGGAGAGGGGCTCTGAGGCAGCTGGATTACTTTCTGGCTGTGTCTTATTTGAGAATACTCATGAATGAGGTGTATGGGTATCTTATGGAGTTGTTCCTCCATGAAATGCAAAGATTTTCATTCTGCAGCTAAGCTCATCGAGCAGGAAAATGACACCACTTCCCAGATTTTATTCTACTTTTTTCTTCTTTTGTTCATTGGACAGTGAGTGGATGGTAAATGGCCTGAGTATAGCTTAGTAATTCCTCAACCAAATGTTGTTTTCTGATAACCATCTATCTTGGAAACTGTCTACGCCATTATCTCTTTCCTAACTGCTTCAAACAGATGGTACTTTAAAGCCTTAAATTTATGTCTAACTCATTTCAGCCACTATTGCCCTGTGATTTGGGACTTTAGACCTGAGCGGGAAAAGCACATTCATGTTATGAAGTGTACAAAAATATGTTTGACTTTTGTAGAGAAACAGAAGGTGATAGTGCACTTGTTCTGTGTACTTCTAAGTAAAAAAAATGTGGTGTGCTTGGTGGAAATTTCCCAAGTGAGTCCTGCCAGAGCAATGTTTGCTTTGTTTGTTTTTGGTACCAGGGCTTGAACTCAGGCCCTTGTGCTTGCTAGACAGGCACTGCGCCACTGAGCTGTATCCCCAGTGCCACCAATGCAATGTTAAAATATGAAGTTCCTAAATAGAATGCTTGTATAGGCTCATGAGCCTTGTAAGTGACATGAAAATAGTTACATCACCAGCCTTCTATAGCATTAAGTATCATCAGAATCACTGAATGCCCGGTCTCAGTCTGTTTTGTGAGGATATGACAGAATACCTGGTGTTGGGTGCTTCACAAAGAAACAGGTTTATTTGACTCATAGTTCTTGAGCCTGGAAGTAGAAGGTAGGGTGGCTGTGTCTGTTCTGTGTGTTGTGGTGTCAGCACATGTGTGCGCACAGAGTAAGGAGTCACATGATGAGGCAGAAAGCAAGACATGACCAAGATCTGGTTTGCACCTCGGGTAACAACCCACTGTGTGGCCACCAATCCACTCCTACCACAGTTGACCTTGTCCACAACCAGCAGTGATGCAGCAATAGCGGCGCAGCCACGTGACCCAATTTCCTACCACCAGTCATTGTGTGGACAGGTTCTGTCCCCCTCACTCCATCACACAGGAGACTGTGCCTTCAGCACATGACCTTTTTATGACAGACCACACCAAATGGCAACACAAAGTTCTCTCACTGAACATAAGAACATAACGTATGCTGAGCAAACCGATGCACATGGGAAAACACATGGTTCATGTTGTTTCAGGTAGAGAACAGACCTACCTTTGGACTTTCAGGTCACAGAAAGTATGTTAAATATTGTCCTTGTCATCTAAACCTGGACGATTTTCAGAACAGTAACTTCAACTTTATCTACTGGTTTCTTCATTTTTTTTTTTTAAAAAAAAAAAAAGGAAGACAAATTTTACCTAATTTATGATGGTTTTTTGCTGCTGTTTTTTGCTCTTGCTATTGTTACGCATGCTGAGGTTTGAACCAGGGTCTATTCATTGAATTATATTCATAGTATTTTTTTTTCAAGCTTGAGACAGGATATGACTGTCATTAATTGCGGAGGCTGGGACTGACTTGAGATGCTGTTGTCCTGCAGGTTCTCCAGTTTAGCATTTCCAAGAGACAGGCACAGTACACATCAGGTTAACGTCAAAATTCTCTGTCCACATGATATGAAAATATAGCTTGTCCATGGCTCATTACCAAGCTTTTGGTGTCCCTGGAGAGGATAAATCTTTGCTTTTATCTGAATCCCTGAACACTTTTTGTGGTACAGAGACCCAGACAGACCCTATTCCCCCGTGCTTTTTCTTTTCTCTCTGACACACAGCCCTTGGAACTACCATTCTATACAATGTCACAGGGCAGTGACTTCCACAAGACTGGCTTCTAATATATATATATATATATATATATATATATATATATATATATATATCCTAATTGTCTACATACTAAGAGATTCAAGAACATACAAGTTCCAAGATAATGGATTAGTGAACAGTGATCACAGTCAAAGCTACTAAATGACCCCAGAAAAGCTTGCAGATGGAGGACTGATTGCAGGCTACATCACTGAACTCTGGACATAACAGTGATAGTGAAACAGAAGGTTAATGTGGCATCCTTCTCTCTCATTGACAAAGGACTGAAGGCATCAAAAAGAAACCAAGGCTATGTAATCGATGCAGCCCAACTGCAGCTGTAGGCGCTAAGACTGCTGAAACAAGATGTTTTTTGTGTGAATGCAAGCATGCTGTAAACACAAACATTAATACTGTCTGGATTTAGGTGAAGGCTGGAATTTGGCAGTCTTAATGTTGCATTCATCCATCACTGTCTGCTGCACGATTCTCCCACACTCTTGTGTATAAAGTACAATTAAAACTAATGATTTTGCTGTTCTTGATGTGAGAATGCTTCACAATTTCTCAAGTTGAGGGGTAGCTTAATCTCAAAGCAGTAAAATATACACTAAGCTTTACATTTCTTTGGCAGAGATTTTTGTGTTCATTTGTAAAATAAGAAGTATAGACTATAAAGCAAGAATGGAAGGAGCAGTGCTACTTCGAGAAGTTTAAAAACCAAGCAGCATTTTAAAGATCAGAAGCACATTAGCATCTCTTCCTTATTTACTGGGTGTCGAATTCCTTGGAAAAATTTGTAGATTCTCCTAATTTTTCCAGCTTAGCCTGATTTGTTCACAGAGCTCTGTGCTGTAATCTCTCTATGTCTGTACTGCTGAGCCAAATAACCCTAACCTGATATCCTAGAGTACATAAGAGGATACTATGTCGAGCTTTTCTGCTTTGACTCTTCGAAGTCTTGTCCATGACCTGGCTCCATTCATTTAAGGTTCTGCATACTCAACTGATTTCCTCATCATTAACACATCTCGTGGAATGCTAGACATCCACAGGGGACTGTATTTTATTTTCCTGCGGGTTTTAGTAGAAGGAAGATGAGGAAGAAAACTTGCTAGGGTAGATTAAAACAGCCACAGTATGTTGTGATTCCTCCCATACTACAATAAAAGTGGCAATGTACTCTGTGTTCTACATCATAATACATACTGTATGAGAAGGTATTTGCTATTGGTGAAAACTTCATAGATCATTCAACTCCAAACTCTCTATAATACTTTGAACTGACAGCTTCATTTTCGTTCACCATCAAAAAAAATAAAAAAAATTCAATCTCCTGCTAAAAACGTAATTTTTACTTATTACAATATTCATGCCATCCCTGAAATATAACCAAATGTGATATTAGTCATCAGACCTGTTGTCTCATATTTTTGAAGTTAGTGTTCTTGAATTTTATGGCTCTATCTCCCCTCAATTTAAGCATAAACTAAGTGAATGTGCTATGTGTTCTCAGGGTCACATTAGTTACCATTCTGATAGTTAACTATTAAAAGATCAAAGAGTATCATAAGATCAAAATACCAAGAACTGAATTCCTAAAATCAGAAGCCAATCTATGATAAAAAAGAAGAAAATGAACAGTTAAATCCAGATTTTATTTTAAGACCATATATGACACCTGGCAGAGAGTGCTTGAATGTATAAATGAAGGATCATGGTTCTGTGGTCAAGGCTATCTCCTGGTACCAGTCATTCTGCCCGGCATGTTGCTGTAATAAGCTCATATACTGCCCACAAGAGCTAGCAGGGAGGGAGAGCAGGGGAGGGATAGCAAGGACTTTGTGACTTAAGAGTGTTCACAGGAGGTGGGATAAGGTGTAAAGTAAGCATATTTTGGGGGTTGGGGAAATAGCTCGGTAGAATAAGCGCTTGCCTGGCAAGCACAAGGGCCTGAGTTCAGTACCCAGTTCTGAAAAAAAAAAAAGAAGTAAGCATATTTTATTGTATAAAAATTATGCCTCAGAGCCACATATTTTTTTAAAAATGCATAAATAATACCCAACGGTATAATTTGTAGGTCACTGAAAACAAGAATCAAATATCCAAGAATGGAAAGGAAATTAGAACAGGGAGAGAGTGCAGTCCCACATAGGGGGCTGGCTCCCTGCTGCCTTCCAGTACTCTCTGTGATGTACTTGAGCCCTCCCACTCTACACAGGAGGACAGATCAGTACAAGTGCAGAATTCCCCAAATGCACATGCCAGATTCCAAAATTTTCAAAATAGATTAGATAAAACTCTGGCCGTGAGTTTTCTTGGCTGTGTGATTTTTTGATGTTCCATTCATTGAATTTCAGTTTTCCCAGTTGTGAAATGAAAATAACAAAATCTTTAGAATTACTATGTGGCTTTCACTAAAAGAATAAACTTACTCAGGTACTTCACAGCATTCAGCACTATTTGTGTCCTCCTACTCATCTTATCAATGGGGCAAATAGCAGTTCACAACATGGGATGAGAAGCTCCATGGTCAGGTTGAGGACCTGCAGGAATCACAGACTGAATGAAGAGAGTCCTGACCACACTCTGGTCTTGTCTGATCTAACTATCTGCCTGGATGGTCAGATAACTTGACAAAAGATGCAATGATAATGAAACATAAGAAATAAGGTAAATATTTTACCTATCCCCTAAAGAAAGATGATACATGCATCATAAAACAGTTAATATGAAACTAAATTGTATGTAATTGAAAATAATAAACTAAGAAGAAAATGTAATCACATAAGGCATTCTCAGAATAACCACTTGTCTGTCTGTCAAATACCAATGACTGTCATATTTTCAACACATATTGGGCAACATTTTGGATGCCCAGCTTGCTGTGTTTGGGGTTCTGTCTCCCTGTGAAGATTGTTGCCACAGATCAAAGTTGGCAAAATCTCTGAATTACACCCTCCTGAGATCCCTTAGAATTGTAGCAAAAATCAGTTGTTCTTTCCTGTGAATTTTGAGCACTGGTTCTAGCTATTTACCTGGTATCACTTTAGTATTCCTGAAACAAACAGACAAGAAGTTATATATTCCTTAATTGATTGAACCAAGACAGAAAGATAAGCCAGAGTTGTAGTTTCAAAGTAAAGGCTCAACTAAGGTCCTTGCTCTTATTTGTTTTGTGGTATTTTGTCTTGTTATTGTTTGGTTTGGTTTCATTTGTTCTGTTCACAGTAGGACTACAACAGGAATATGTCCATATTGCCAAGTTGAAATGTTTTGCTGAGATTGAAAAGATTTAGATTTTCTACAGTTTGCAATTAGCCAGCAAAATAATGGTGATCATGACTCACCAAAACAAAGGAAAGGGAGCACATAGTTATGTTTTTCATCCCTGAAACATATAGACACTTTCTGAGTTGTTTCTGAGACCTAAAAGAGATTACGTGAATGAACACACATTAAAAAGATGTGTTTGGGAATAAAAGTGCTAGATGTCATCCAGGAGGAGCCTCACCAGTTCAACTGTGAATAATTTCTAGTGGGAGGTCATGAGCCTTCTATCCTCAAGCTAGCTGGATGCCTCTGGGATTGTAGAATAGAATCCAGGCAGAGGAACTGACACCATGCACGAATATCATGTGTGGTTCATCATCTCATTTTACAAGTGTTAGAAATAAAAAACTGTAATATAGACTAATATGTAAAAGATAATAAAACCCTGGCATAAGGATATGCACAGTACTCAATATTCATTTTCTCCTCTACTTTTTTTTACCTACACGCATGCTTTCATGTGGACTTTTAAGGATAAGATTTCAAATTCTGTACACTGCTTATTTTACTTATCGTATGCAGTAGATGCTCTTCCATCTAGGACATTCAAAGTCAGTAACTGGCCAGTTAATCAGAAGAAGCTGTAGAGCAGAGAATCATTTGTTGCTTGAACATCTTATTTTCACTTAAGATATATAAATGTAAATTTGTTAGTTATGCTTGTAATATAAGGCCAAGGCCTTTTCTTTGTGCTGTGACCCTTTGATTAGAGTTCTGCAATGTTTTCTTGCAAAAGCCACATTTGTGGTACATGTTCCTCAATTCCAGTTGTTGACGTCTTTAAGTGAAGCATGAATATAAAGACAATGAGCAGGCAGCCTGAGCCCAGAATTCTAGAAGTTTACAAGGTTTTTATCATCTATCTAACTTTGACGACAATTTCTTAGCACTTCATCCAATTAGCAAATCAATTTGAAATAGTTTTTTTTCCTTGAAGTTAATGATTAATTGGTTTATATAATACTTAAGTAAATTATACAATTTCAATGGCAAAGATAATGCTCTAAACCTATTCACTGACTTGTGTAAAGCTTCTTATCCATGGTAAGAACAGATATGCACAGAATCACAGGACAGAAACCAGTAGGCAAGGAGTCAGGAGCCCTACAGGCACTACTTAGTGGTTTTGAAGATGGAGAAACAAATGAAATTATTTAGGTGTGTTAGTTACATAGGGCTGATTTAAGCATCTTCTGTATCTGTCAATTTCATTGTACTTCAACAATGAAAATATTCATGACCGTAAACCAGAGGGAAATGTGATAAGTGTTGGAAGAGATAGGACCACAATTCTAAACTTATGTTAACAATATCTGTAAATGACATAATCATAATTTTAGTGATATTGAAGCTTAGTAGCTTCAGTCTATGAACACCATGTTACAGAATGAAGAATAGAGTTGCAGTTAGAGGTAGCATTCAAGCTTGACTCACATGAAGTTATTATCTTCCTGGCCACATAATACTATTTTTCCAAATGAAAAAAAACTCACTGACCCAAAGTCAACAAACACATCTTTCTGTTTCTACCATATTGGAGTATTCAATAGTAAACTCTTACTGGTCATTTTTCCATAACATTCAGCAAAAAATGATGCTACATTTGATCAAGAAAATGTCATAGGTGTGCTATTTTTCTAAGGACCCCTAATGTTTCCACTTTTTCCTGCCAGCATAGCTTCCTCATGAGTCAACTATCTTCAAACCAATGTGTCTGGCCTATTAATAAGTAGCAGAATGATCACTAGAAAATTAGATAAAGTATCTAATGATCCTTAATCACAAAATGGAACATCTCCTATGTTTTGCAACTTCCCCTACATGTCATTTACTGTCAAATAGTTACTGTGGAACAGTGGTCATTGTCTTTTGATGAAAGGGAATTGTACAAATGGACTAAGGACCTGTGTTATTGATAAGAATGTGTTTTAATATATGTATTTTTTGTCTCATATGTTTCCAGTTTAGCCATATAATTGTGTTTAACATATGGCACTTTATCCAGAGTACAAATGTCTCATGTTTACATAGGTTCTCATCGTACATTAACCTATATTTTATTTCAAGTCGAACTGAACTAGAATGTCATCTTAGCCTGAGACTATGCTTCTGTTAACAATTCAGTCAAGTGTTATCACTGTTAGCTTTAGGAAGAATTAGTGATGTGGTTGAAATGATGTGTGTTTACTGTCTCCACCTTACTCTGCACTCCACAATTTTTGTTTGATGCCATTATCTGTTCTGGAGCTGTATCAATATTATTAAGTTTTCTTAAAGAACACACCACTAGCAGCCTCAATTTTGCAATCCAAAGTTTTATCATTTGTATTTTCTGTATTATATGTGTGCAGTATAAATTGATTATAATACTCTCAGGGAGTTGGTACATCAACATAACACATCTTAAGTCTTTATTTCATATATTTCTTTTTCTTTCCCATCTCTACCACCACCATCCGAATCTCTTTATGCTGCAAAAGAACTCCCTATTTTCTACTATCTTTTATTTTGCTCTTTAGTTCAGAGTCTCAACTAAGAGAAACAATGTGACATTTAAATTTGGGTGTCAAGATCATTTCACTTAA
>PVKN010025412.1:0-14100 GCA_004027915.1 Capromys pilorides | reverse complement strand
TGCATCGGCTGGGGGCTTCCATGTCTCCTGTTTAAAATATGAAGTAAATTTGGTGAAGGGCCTCTTTAATTTTTTGTTATCAGAATAATCAGTGGGAATAGTATTATATATACATACATATATATATATATATGTATATATAATTATTATTATTATTATTTTTTTTTCAGGATGAGACTGTCCATAGATTGCATGAGATTTTGTATCATATCTTGAACTCTAGCAACTAACCACGACCAACAACTTCCTGGTCATCTTGACCATCTCCTATTCATGTTTAAATGACACTATGTAGACTGTAGAATACGCAGTGTGATTCATGACACAGCCACTCGGCATACTTGTCCTCAGACTCAGGCTGTCAAGTTGTAGCCTGTCTAGTAATGGGAATTGTCACAGGAGGAAGGGCAAAGGTTAAAACTTAGGTCACAAGACTAGACTTCTCTCTCCACCTCAGCTCCCAATCTGCTAGATTCTGAGGTGGGATCCTGGTAGGCCTTCCAAGCTGGCATCCACCCCAGAAGATTAAACTAAAGGTTGTTTCTTGCAAACTTTTTAGTAATAGACACAAGGCAGATGGAGCTGGGAAAAGCAGGGAGTGTTCTGAGATACAAAACTTCAGGATGCTGCATCTAAGCTTAAAATCTAGCAGTGAACAATCACCAGGCTGACAATACATTTACCTGCTGAGAGTTTCTAGGAGGGAATTATAATGCTAGGTTAGCCTACTCTAGTTGATTGCTTTTCAGCACATTTAAGCAAGAGCTTTATAAGGTAACCAAAGAAAATCAACATGTAGTACACAAAAGAAATGATGTCGAGCATTCTAATGCTGATTTAAGGCCATGGTGGCAGCATAAGAACAGGTGTCCTTGCTCCTAGTTTGGGGTTTTCTCCCTTATACCTGCTGGTCTTGCTTCTAGAGACAGAGGTGTAGAGATTATATCCAGCAACCCCATAACTGAAAGGGCAGATGGCTCTTATGAGTTCTATTCTGAGACCAGTTAAAAGAGAGGAAATTTAGTTCATTGCTCATTTGTTATTCACCAGGTCTGGGATGTCCCCAGGCGATGCTAAGCTAACATTCAGCAGTGTCGGTGAGATGACACACAATATGTTGAAAGGTAGGCATGAAAGGCCTTCGCTGGTGTTAGAAGAGGGTAACACGGCTTCCCAAGAGTGCTAAGAGCAGGAACAAATGTGAGCTGAAGATCAAACATCAGCTTGCTACACAAGACAAGATCGGGAGGGGGCGGCAGCAGAGGGGGTGGTCTGTGGGATCAGCACTCTGAAAGAGGAACATGACTGATCTCCAAAATAAACAGATGGACAGATCACAGCCTAATTTAGATACCACTTTGAGATGACTGCCACTAGGGTTTTGGATTTTCTTATGTAAGTAGTTCATAGCTTCACCAGAATATAAATAGAGCATATTGAAACTTAAAGCTGGGAGGGAATGACATGATGCTATAGCCCAACTTCCTGACTTTTTTTTTTTTTTAAACCAAAGCCTGGAGAAATTCACTGATTTGGCTAAGGCGACACAGTTGGTTAGGGCTTTATCTCTTTCACATCACGTGCATGGCCCCTGGGATTGATCCTAATGGACTATGAAGTTGTGTGGGGCACAAAGCTTGTTTTTAAGAAGTTCCTTAAAATCTGGGCAAAGAGAGATCCCTGAGTGAAGAAGATTGTAGAGAAAATATAATGTGAGGTCATTCTCTAGTGGCTGAGGGATGGACTGAAAGTTGCTGGCTGACCTTACAGTGGGCCAGACTTTATAGAAGTGTTGGTCCAAGCATGAACAAGACTAGGGAGAGTGTTCACTATTACTATAGTCAAGAAGTTATAGGCTCCTTCTTTATCAATATCCATAAGAGGAATCAACCATAAGGCAGCATGAGCAGGGCAGGTGGCCTAAATCTATCTACAAATGATTGACTTCTAACCATGCCTTCATCTATGCCTGCCGTATTTTACAAGACAGTACTCCAGTTGCTCTGTGTGCAAAGCAAGCTCTTTCTTGTTAAGGAAGAGTTGTTTGTCAAGGTCAAACATGCATCAGGGAACTTAACAACAGGACTGTGTTATAAGAAATACACAGAAGGTTTTGTCATTATATGAACATGTTCAATACCTATATACAAACTAAGTAGGATGTCACTAGTATCCTCCTCGGATTTCCTTCACTGTGTCAGAATACCAGAGGCAAGCAATATAAAGAGTGACAGCTTACTAGGGTTGATAGCTGTAGAGGGAGCAGTCCATGGGCACTTGGCCTCCTTACTTCTGTGATCCTCATGAAGCAGCCATCATGGTGGGGAGTATGTGGGGAACAGGACTGCTCATCTCCTGGTAACCAGCCATGGTCCCCAGTGCCCCTTAAAGGACACACCCCCACAACTACTTCTTCCCATTAGACACCACCTTCTTGTAGTTCTACAACCTTCCCCTAGCATCAACAGCCGGAAACAAAGTCTTCAACACATGAGTGTTTAGGGGACACAGCAGACTTAAACCTGATTTACTTCTTTTATGCTAGAATAAATTATTTTTCTTTATTTTTATGTATTTGGCTCAGGGTCTCACTATGAAACTCAGACTCATAGTAATCCTTCTGCTTTTAGCCTCCCCAGTGTTAGGGTTACAGGGGTGCACCACCACATCAGGTTTTGAGGCTGAGGCAGGAGGATCAATGTGAGTTCGAGGCCACACTGGGCTACAAAAGTGAGCTCAGGGCCAGCCTGAACTGCATAGCGAGAGCCTGTCTCAAAAAGACAGAAAAAAAAAGGGGTATACCACCACATCAGGTTTTGGTGTTTAGCTCAGCATGCCTGGGGCTGGGACCAGCATGGCATGTGGTGCCAGGAATCAAACCGTGGTCACTGTGCTTGCCTAAGCAAGTGTTTAGTCTGCTGAGCTATCTTGATGGCTATTAGGATAAATTCTTTATTATTTCCATACCATTATTATTGCACTTAAAAAGTTTTAAACTTCAGCAATAGTGATATAATCTGTGGAAACACTGTCTTGCTTTTAATTCAATGTCAACAGAAATGACCTTAGGTAGTGTGTGACTGAGTATTAATCTGCTCAACCTGCCATTAGAAAATGACATAGGTTAGGTGCTTAAGCAACAGAAATGTATTATGTCAAAGTTCAGAAACAGGAGGTTCCATATGAGAGTGCTGGCAGGGTGAGCTCCTGGTGAGGGATCTCTTCTGGCTAGCAGACAACTGTCTTCCTACATTGTCTTCACATGGCCTTCCACTCATGTGCATCCTCCACTGGCTTCTTATTTCCAGCTCTACTGTATAGGGCCCCACTTGTTTGCCCTTATTTAGCTTTTCTTTCTTTAGAACCTCATTTCTAAATATGATAATATTAGGGTTATGGTTTGAGTATATGATTTTGAGTGGAACACAACTACTCCATAGAATTCATCAACCCTCTTCTTATTGGTATATTCCTCCCAGTAGCAGGAATTCTTTATTCTTAGGGTTTCACCCCATATCCTGGGCAAGTTGTCCCTAATGGGGTCATGACATCCAGATGAAGTCTTTGATCGATATTAAAATAGACAAAATTAATGAAGGCTATTAAGATAGTGGATATACAGATAAAATGGTGACAGGAGAGACAAATTTCTGAAATGCTATTTCAGTTTAGCTACTTCTTGATTTGGTGGTTTTATATTTGTGTTTCATTTATAAAAACTCATCAATTTATATGTATATAATATGTGTTTTCTTCGTATGTTTTGTTTAGTTATCTAGTGCTGTGTAACAAATCACACCAAATCTTGGAAGCCTAAAGCAACAATAACATTGCTTTTTCTCATGAATTTGCAGTTTGGGTAGAACTTGACAAGTATAACTCAACTTTTCTCCAGTTGGCCTCAACTGAGGCTGCTGAAAAGACGGGGCTAAGATTATCAGAGGTTTGGTCATTCTTAGGTCTAGAAGCTGGTGCTAACTGGAATTGAACTGGGGCCAGGGTATCTGTTGGGACACACAAATGAGAACTCCTTGTCTAGCTTGGGCTTCTTTACAACATGGTGGCTAGAGTTCTAGGACCAGAGTCAAAAGGAAGTCATGCCTTTTGTGACCTCATCTGAAAAGTTTGCACTGTCATTAATCTTGAGTTCTCATCAGGAGAGCCTAACACAAAAACAGAAACAAAAATGATCTGTTCTGGTTCAGATAGGGAATGTCCATGAAAGCCCATACATGCATCATGAATTTGCAGTTTGGGTAGAACTTGACAAGTATAACTCAACTTTTCTCCAGTTGGCCTCAACTGAGGCTGCTGAAAAGACGGGGCTAAGATTATAGGAGGTTTGGTCATTCTTAGGTCTAGAAGTTGGTGCTAACTGTAATTGAACTGGAGCCAGGGTTCTAGGGGTTCTAGGAAGATGATTGGATCTTGGGGGCACCATAGCTGACTGGCCCTTATGAGGTGGGGTCTGATCAAGAGAGGCAGGTCATTGGGGTGTGACCTGGCACAATGTGTCTCCCTCTCTGCTCCTCCCTGCTCTTTTTGCTTCCAGGCTACCATGAGATGAACATCTTCTCCTCTACAATCTCCCTCCTGCATACCATCTTCTTCCTTGGGCCAGCAGATCATAGACAATAATTGAGGGCCAAAATAAACCCCTCTTCCTTTTCTTTGTGGGTGTTGGGTTTTGTTTCTCAGTGTATAAGTGACTAAGATGCCGTCTAATTTAACGCTGAAGAAAAATGAACTCCATCAGTGGATAAGGGCTGGCAGTTCTTAAATAATATTTGGGGTCAGATATGTTGATTTAGAAAAGAGTACATTATATTGCAATGTTGTACTAAAAACAGCACTTTGTAAAACTTCAGGTACAATAATATTAGAAAAAATAATGGACTGATTTGGAGAGACAGATAGAGACAAATAAAAAAAAATCAGATCACCATCAAGAAATTTAAAGTCTAATCACACACTTCTATCCACCCTTGATCTTCCACAGAGCCTTTGTAAAGTCCTTGATATACTCCCATTCTACATGGGGAAAATAATAATAAGTAAAAAGCCAAGAGCAGCCCGCGTTGTGGTGGTGAGCAGGTTATTACTGGGGGCTGGTGGAGACTTCTGTATTCTTTTCCAGTCATTTGTAATCATAGTGGAAAAAAGAGCATTATCTACAAAATAGGAGGCTGCCATGTGTAGGAAATGGAGCGTGAAAAGGATTTGTGCTGCGATGTAGAGATTAGGAAAAACAACCCATGTGGATTAATAAACGGAATGCAAATACAGTACATTCAAGGGTAACTTCAGTGCAACGCCAAAGGATTTGTTACATGAGGAACTATAAATTCTCCAAAGCAATATCAAATACTGACTTTTTTTTCCTTTCAGAATGGAGCAATGACTCCATGTGAATATTGAAAGCCTTTTGGTCAAAAAGTGGTGTCAGAGTTGATTTCCACCCCAGCAGCCTGATGATCTTTCTCTGATCACAACTCCCTCTGCACTCGCTAGGTCATGCTCAGATGTACAAGGGGCAAACAAAAGCTATGGTGAATCTGTAAACTTAAGGAATTCCTTGGGGCCCCTCTCCCTTCTCCCCATTTCTTCACACACGGTGATCCCATCATGATTGCTACTGTCTGGAGCAGTTCTGCAGGTCCTCTTCAGTGAGTAGCAGTAATTGTGCTGTTATGACTGCTTCCATGTGCTGAGCAGATTCAGAGTCCTTCCACTTTGTTGTCACTTTGACTTTGGGGAAGAGCTGAATGTGGCCAGGTTCCAGATCTATGAATGAGATGGATGGGGACACACTGTGATACCTTATGAACCCTTCTTTCCATTGGACAGCAGTTGGCAGCAGCCTTCACCGTATTTTTGAACTGACCTTATAGAGACATACATGAAAGAAGACTTCCAGAACTGCTTCAGAAATGGCACAAACTGTGGTTTAAATGTGTTAAAAATGAGAAGTGTTTTAGAGAAGATTCATGGCAACATGTCTTTTTACTGTAGTGCAATTTATTTATTTATCTATCTATTTATTTATTTATTTATTTATTTATTTATTTATTTATGCCAGGGATTGAACTCAGGACCTTCAGCTTGCTGGGCAGGTGCTTATTCAGAGCTATATCCCTGGTCCAAAAAGTGTCTTTATTTCTTTATTTTTTATTTATTTGTACAGGATCTCCCTATACTGCTCAGACTGATAGTGATCCTCCTGTTTTCAGTCTCCTTAGTGCTGCGATTACAGGCATGTGCCACCACGCCTGGACTTGGTGGCTGGCTCAGCATGCCCAAGGTTGGGGCTGACGTGGCCTATGGTGCGGGGGATTGAACTGTCCCTGCACTTGCCTAAACAGGTGTTTAGTCCACTGAGCTACCTCACTGACCTGTGTGCATTTAAAAAATTTGACCATTGTCTTTACTTTGATCATATCTTGCATATTTTGAGTATATTTTTGCTCCTTGGAGCAACTCAGTGCACCCCTTGGTTCTGTGCATGACTAGAAATCATGCTAGAATATTCGAGAACTGAGGGTGAAGGCACAGCAGTGCCTCAGCCTGACTGTACACACTGCGCTTTCACCCTCATCCTCTGACAACCTTGACTCTTCTAACTCTGGAAAAGCAGAGAGCTGTGTCTGCAGCTAAGCTGAGTGAGTTAAGGCTAACTTCCCCTTGGTCTCAGCCAGCTCTTTGGTTATGATCCAGCAAATGAATCCCATTACGCCCTCTTCCCAGAATGAATCCACCCAAGCTCAAGCTCAAGCTAAAGAGGGGTGTTCATTGCCCCTTGATTTTCCAGTCCTTCTCTGTCGAGGTTGGGATTTTCTATCCAATGCTCTGTCAGTTGCTTCTCTGTCTGCATTTCACCATCACAGGGTTGACCCCTATCTAAGAGCCTTACTTCGAAAACATGGAGCTATTTTTGAGAGTAGGGTAAAAAGAAGGTCATTTAATGAATATGTCATAAGGCATCTTCAATAAATTTAGCTTAAAACTAACATTACACAATTTTGTCTTTGCACTGTTGAAGAAAGGTTGAGAAGGCAGATTTTAATAAAGTCAAAAACCTTAGGTAGGATTGCAATTTAATTAATTCCATAGATATTCAAAGTGATGCAATGAAGGGCAAAGGGCTGTGTCTCAGTTTGGCCTTTCTGAGCTGTGGAAAGTCTCTAATGCTGTCTACCTTGCTGAATGTTTAAGCACATGTTAAGGAGAAAGCACCTGGCACTGAATAATCTCATGAGTGACTCAGGCTGTTCTCTTTTGGAGTTTCAAGAAGACAGTAATGTAGTAAAGCAGCTAGCAGAACAAATCGAACCCCAAAAGGACAAAAAACATGTTATGGAGATCATAAATAAGTGCTACTGTCTGTTCCAGGGATTCCCTTTATGGACATGGATAGAACTTCATTCTTGGAAATTCTGTGAATGGCATAGGGTAAGAATTCCCTCACTGTATACACAGGGCAAGGGTCTCAAGGGGAGTAAATTTCCTGAGCATCCCATGCCGGGATGGTGGAAGCAAATGCAACCTGAAAGATGGGAAGTTCCTGGGTGAACTTTTATTTCAAGAGATGCAGGAACAAGGTCCAGCCAGTCATCAGCACAGGAGTGGACCAGTGACGAGATCAGAACTATGTTTAAAAAAGATTAATCGGTACCATCTGTAGGCTATATTGGGGGGAAACACTTAGGGGTTTGAAAGTGATAGGGAAGCTGAGGATTTCAAATGGGGCTGTAGTAGAGCAAATGGAGAGCATCAGTGGCTGAAGGATGTTCACTTACAAGGCACTTGGGGCTGGCAGCTGGTTGGGAGGGGAGGCCTGGAGACTTGGCTGGAGTGAGTTTGCACAGGCAGCTTGATGTTTTACCTCCATATGCATCTTTTATTGACAGACTGCTTTTCTCTTGGTCTCTGTCTCTCAATCTGTGCTGTCTATCAGTCTGTCTCTGTCTCTGTCTCTCTCTGTTTCTGCCTGTCTGTCTGTCTCTGAGATAATGAGGAGCAGAGTAAAACACTCCTAATGTTATGATTAGCACTTTTACTATAAGAGAGCACAAGCATGAGTTTCAAACCAAAACTGTTATCACCTTCAGGCTTTCCAAAGTAGGTCTCAGACTTTCCTTTCCTTTTCTGAAAAATGACCATAATGGGCAGGTTGGTGCTCAGCAGGAGTCTGTGGATTCTGCCCTCATGCCCTTTAAGGTACTGCAGGATCTTGCCCAGCTTTGTGGGGTGCATAGTTTCTACCAGACACTTCACGAATCCAGAGGATGGTTGGAACTATGGCTTTGAGGTAGATGTTCAAGCACACCTTGTTGGGGCCGCACTGCTATTCACTTCTCTTAATAGGGTTTGTTCTATTTCACTAAATTTCCTGCTGTTTTTTTCTTCAGCAGTGTATACAATTTGTCTCATAGTCCAAATCAGAGTAAGTGGCTCCCAGAAACCACAGGCTTTGTTGCAATTATATTTAGTCCATATTTCCTCTGGAACATAGTGCACCAGATGAGATAGGACTGTGCTTCCTGTGGACTCCATCAGTGAACCTCACTGCAAGTTCTGCATACTCATTCTCATTGCTTTAGATGCTTGCATCTTTCTCGCTTGTCAGATTGGGCCATATTCATCAGTGTAGGCAGCCTGTGACCATTTGGCAGAAAATGAGATGGAGATGCACAGGATTCTTTAAGTCGTAATTACTAACATGGCCAAGTTGAGTCTTCTGAATGTACAGAAGAGGCAGGAAAAATGCATAAACTAATGGATTACCCCAAATATTTTAGTATGAAATTACTCAAGTACATCGCTGAGTTGAGAAGATTGTACAGTGAATGCCATAGGCCTATCAGCTAAATTCTGCTGTCTGCAGTTTGCTGAATTGTGGCTCTTTTTGTTATCCAGGGAGATGTGCTTCAAAGCTTCCAGTGGATGCCTTAAACTATAGTACTGAACTCTGTGGATTCTGTGTTGTTTTCTATTGATAGTGTCTTAGGTGCTGGGTCAAAATACTTGAAGCCTACAACTTGAGGGCAGAGGAGTTTATTTTGGCTCATGGTTTCAACTCATGGCCAGCCATCTCCAAAGTAGAAATAGTATGTCAGAGGGGTACCTGGTGAGAGCAGGTGCTCAACCCATTGTGCCAGGAAACAAGGAGAGGCTGGAGACAGGTTGCAGCCTGGAAAGCCACAAGGCCAGTGGCCCTCTCCAACCAGGCCCCACCTTCTTTCTGAACTTTTATCTGTTGAACTCACCCACAGATGAGTAGCACCCCAAGATCCGTCTAACTTCCAAACACATGGGACTTTTGAGGACATTTTACATCTAAACCATAACAAATATTCACCTGTGCATAAACAGAGTGGGGACTAATGAAAATTACAAATAGCACGGAGAAATTTTAACAATACAGTGCAATAAAATTACCAGCATCCCTATTCGTTGGACTTTGGAACATTGCTGAATAGGTTATTTGAGTGCAAGCACTGTAATATCACAATAGTTGACCTGGTAAATGATATGGTTGTTACCCGAGTGACTACTGGGGAAACATCATAAGATAGTCCAGATGTGCTGGACAAAGACACAGTTGACACCCAGAAGAGAGTGGGATGGGTGGTGTTTCATATGAAGCTCATGGATTAATTTTGCAATTTCTCATGTAGTATTTTTGGACCATGGACAACCACTAGTCATAGCAACTGGAACAACAGAAGGCTATGGATGAGGGGATCTACTCTGCTTGGATTATCACATCTCTATTGATATCTCTCTCAGTGAATCCATCTCACTTTTGGATACAGTACAAAGGTATCTGAACACTTCCTCATAAGTACTTCAAATTTGCATATTTTAATGATGCAATAATGATAATATTTATTGAATATGTATTATATCCCAGATACTGAGCTAAACATTGGATATAATTTTACCTCATTTCCTCCTCACCAAGATCCATAGAATTTGGATAATTTCCCTGTATCTATTAGCTCCACTGGAAATATGAGATTTAAAGCCATATCTATATGACTCTAAGTGCCATAGAAATCGTGTTAAACATGGGGTAAAATCATATGGCAAAGCCAGGTTTTAAATCTCCAATCAATATGAAGCTTGGCTCTGGGGCAGTGATAAACTGATCACCATAGTTACTCAGTGATTCAGTAGGAAGGATATAGCTCAACACCTGTGTGTGAAATAAGGTAAAAATAAAATATAATGAAAACATAATAAGAGTGTCTCAGTTGCTCTTCTCTCATTGCTGGGACAAATACCCAACACTATAAATGAATGAAGGAAGGAAAGGTTTATTTATCTCACAATTAGTGGAGGATTCATAGTTTAAAACAGCCTGAATTGCATAGCAAGACCTCAGAGCCTTATTTGCACAGGAGAGAAGGTCAGTGCCTCCATCTTCTCCAAACATCTTCTGTCTTCTTGTGGTGGCCTCAATCACAGAAACCACTTCCTCATGCTATAGGGTCTAGAGGAGAGGCTGGTGCTCAGCCAGCATCCAGGATGACCTACTCCACACCTGAGAGAGGCTACAGGCTTGGGAAGTGCCAATCATCAGTATTAATGGTTTGCTCTTCTCTGGCCCCACCCTTGTAGCCTCACCCTGATCCTCTGGCCCCACCCCTCAAGCCACCCACTGCTCCTTAAGCTGTGTCTGCTCCATGACTTGCATGAGGCATTGGGGGAACAACTAGATATGAACGATAACATTCTGCCCCTGGATCCCCAAAGTTTCTTGTACATCTCTTTCTGCAAAAGGTATTTTAGTTGATCTCTAAGAGTTTCCAAAGTCCTACAGTTTCAGCATTGCTGAAAAGTCCAAGTCCCACATCTCCTCCAAGATCTAAGGCAAGCTCTTGACTGTGAGACTCTTTGCACTTGAAAAGTTAAGCACTTCGAACATTTAAAGGCACCAGATAAGCATTATCATTCCAAAATGTTTACACAGGAGGATACCAAACATTGGGACCAACACAGAGCCCAAAATCCAGCAAGCCAAACATTAAAGTCTGTAGTCCCATGTGGAAAATCAAAAGCGATCTGTGACAAATTGCAAGCTCCATGTGGCTCCACCCTTATGGCATTCTTGGTGGTAGTGTCCATGCCTTCTCCTTCTGGCCAGCTTTACTCCCTCCTTGCACTTTTCCTTAGAGGATTCACATTCCTGGCTTTTCCAAACTTCTGGGGTATCCACTGAATAGACTTCTTTCCCACAGCTTTACACACTGCCCTCTCAGGAGTACACTGCCTGGCCTCCCAGGCCTTCTTCTGAAATCTAGGTGAAAGCTTTCTTAACCTCAGAATTCCTGCATTCTTCATGCAGCCAAAAACAACACCACATGGATGTTGCCAAGGTCTGCTGCCAGCTGGAACAGTAGCCAGGTTTTCCTCTTTCCCAGATGTAGGGGTCAAGTTCCTGGATTGCTAAGCACTCTGACCCTGATTCTGAGGAATTCTCCATAGTGGTGCCTTTCTGAAACCTGGTGTGGCAACTGCTGCCATTCTGGAACATGGTGCACTGTGAGTTTCCATTCACAACCTTTTGTACTTCTGAGACTGCAAAGGATGGAGACCTGCCACCTTCTGTGATGTCCGCAGGAGGGCATCATTTCCATTTTCTTGTTCCTTCTTGGCAATGGAGATCTTCACTCTCTTTGCATCCCATGGCTTTACTGGAGCTTCCTTTCTGGCCAAACTCACAACATTTTAAATTGTCCTGCTGGGCTCTTTGCTCTTCATTCTTAACGTATATCTGACTAAAAGCCCCCAACAATAGCCATCTTACTGCCCCAATATTTGACTGCTTTGAAATTTCCTTTGAAAGATTAGTCAGTCCACCATGCTTAATCTCAGTCTCAGGCAAAGTCTCTGGACATGAACAAAATTTAGACAAACTTTCTGCCATGCTGTAATACAAATCATCTGGCATCCAACAACCAATGTAGTGATCTGTATCTAGTTGTCCCCTCCAAAGCCTCATGTAAGCCATGGGGAAGATGCAGCATAATGGGTGGATTGAGAGGACCAGGGTGGTGCTAGAGCAGTTGGAGCCAGAGAGGGGCAAACCATTAAAACTTGTGGCTGGCACTCCCCCGAGCCTGTGGCCTCTCTGAGGTGTGGAGTAGGTCATCCTGGATGCCAGTGGCACCCCAGCGTCTCCTCTGGACCCTATCAAATGGGGCAGTGGCATCCATGATTGAGGTCACCTCGGGCAGAGAGGAGATGTTTGGGGAAGATGGAGGCACTGACCCTCTCTCCTGAGCAAATAAAACTCTGAGGTCTTGCAATGTAATTCGGGCTATTTAAAACTATGAAAGCTCTGGTAACTGAGCTAAATAAACCTTTCCTTCCTTCCTTCCTTCCTTCCTTCCTTCCTTCCTTCCTTCCTTCCTTCATTTTGAGTGTTGAGCATTTGTCCCAGCAACAAGAGGAGAGTAGCTAACATAGGTGCCCTCATTACGATAAATAGCACATCATGTACTAAGTTCAAGGTGCCAAGTTTCATCTTTGAAACTGAACTTTCTGAGAAGATTTGGGTGGTAGAGCAAGTCAGAGTTGTCTGCCCCCATAAGTCACTTCCTATCACATACTATATTTTCCCAACTCCTCACAGCGAGATAGGTTTGCAGAAGATTGATCTTTGTGAGTAGGCTATGAGTGTAGATGGTGCTATCACTACCAGGCTAGTGTCTCAGTGGGCTCATGATGGTTGTACATGTCATAAAAGCCTGAAGCTAGTAGGTCCTCTAAAATGGATGAGACAGAATCCTGGAGTTATGGCTTACATTGGGCTGTCTTGGAAAGGTGATACATTCTTAACAAGCATTGTGAATGAATCAAAATGAAAGGAGTCCTTGTAGTTGAAGCTGGTGGTAGTTAAGGGCTTATTTGTTAGTACAGCAAAGAATATGTTATCCTGAAAGCTAAATGGTAACAGGGCATTGTAGAGAAAGAAAAGTTATGTGATATGTTAAGGAATTGTAAAATAAAAAAAATGTTCAGAGGTCCAGATAGGAGGAAGGAGGACACTTTCACCAGGAAGGTTACAGGAGAAGAGGCACAAAGATACCAGGCTGAACGAGAGTTGAATATCATAAAACCTCCCATGAAGTTTATCTCCTGCCAGTTCAGCTTCCCTTGTCTGAAAATCCTAAATCCTAAATTCTCCAAAATTTCAAGCTTCATGATGAGTTCCATCATGATGTCACAAGAAGAAAATTCTGTACATGACCTCCTGTGATATGTCACAGACATATGAGCAATATTTATTAGGGATATCTCCAGGCTCCACAGGTATAAGGTGGATACAGAACAGAAATGAATTTCATGATTAGACTTGGGGGCTTATTCCCTAAGACTTCTCATGCAATTATTCCAAAATTTCTGAAATGCAAAACATTTCTGGTCTCAAGCATTTGGAACAAAATACTCAATCTATGCTAAGAATGTAGAGATAATTCCATGATCTTAGGTGTAGGTTTTCTCCCTCCCCAAATTTTACCTTCAAAACTCTTACTTCAAATCTATTCTATCTTGTAGTGTAAGTTCTTGCTCTTAGGATAAAAAATACAGCAGTTCACTATCACCTATTAAATATTGCTTCATTAACTTGAAGACTGTAATTAACTACATATCAGACGTCTGGCTCCAGGCAAATATCCATAATTCCTTTAGTCTTTCTTCATTGTCTGCTTCTAGCCTGTTAATCATTCTCCTCGCCCCTCACCATCAGTAGAAGAAAAGGGCCTTTTGGGAGATGCTAAGCACACATGTCTCTCTGCTAAGGGGTTTACAGATGCTATGGTATTATTACGGTACACACACACACACACACACACACACACACACACACACAACTGTGATGTGCTAGTGTGCATGTATTTATGAGCAGATTTTATTTTCTCTAGTTGGGAGACACATGGGATTGAACTCAAGGCCTGTGCACTGAGCTACATCTTTGTCCAGTTTTTCATTTTGATACAGGGATTCACTAATATGTTTAGTTAGCCTGAGCTGCCCTTGAATTTGTGATCCTCTTGCCTCAACCTTCCTGAATGCTGTGCCAACAGGTGT
>PVKN010025411.1:0-14127 GCA_004027915.1 Capromys pilorides | reverse complement strand
CAGAAGAAGCCAAATTTTATGTCTGCTTCTATATTGATTTTTGTTCTGCTGTACTGTTTTGGCTAAAGTGACAAAGAAAATCTGGCCTCACATAGATATGCAGTTAAAGAAGGGAGGAGTATTTTAGTACCTTTTGGGGGAGAGTTATGTATATTCTTCTTTTAACTTGACAAGTAGAAGTTTCTTGAAATGTATTTGCCATGAAGAGTTTGAAATTACACCATGAGCTCTTTGCAATCCCTTCATTAAAATCCACTGACTTGTCTTGCGGTTTGAATAAATCTTCGGTTAACCATGCATGATTTTATAACATCATTTTTGATCATTTGAAAAATATTTATTTGCTAAATTTTTAGATCTCCTAATTGTTGACGTATTTCATTAGATAATACTAAGCAACAAATTTGTTAATATCATTAGTGACTTCAGCTGCAGAAATATAAGTACCCTGAAATTGTCAAGCTCATAGCAGAAACAAGTTCTCTAAGATTGTGATATTTTCTTGAAAGGACTAAGATTTTGTGATATTATGCTAATATAGCCTAATCCAAATTTATCCTGATTAGAATGGATGAACTGGAAGACTTTTAAGCTGATCATTTCTGTTTTTATAATCAATTGTTCATAATCCATAAGAGAAGCACATCATTAATGACATTTATAGATGGAATCTGAAGCACATGTACATATCTGTTCCTTTGGGAGCCTGCATGAATTCTGATGGGCAATTTGAAGCTATAACCAACCTTTAAGATCTAGTTGCAGTATGTGGAAGATGAATTAATAGTGAGTGAGTGTAAAAGACAGAATGCAGAAGACAGATTTGAGAAAGTGAAGAAACTGTATTAACAGTTGAATTACAGGAAGTCCTAATCAGGGCAGGAGTAATAGAAACACAGATGATGAAATGTGTTTAGGGCACACAGTGATGGGAGATAAGAACAAAGCCCAATAGATATAAGACTTAGCATCATTACTGATATGGTCATTGTTGCAGATAAAATCATGGGCACTTGTGCAAAAGGATAAAAATCAAAGAATTCTAAAGTTTTGATCTATAAGAAGAAGCAATTTTTGGTACAGAAATTGAGACAATTTTGAGAGATCCTGGATTATGAGAGAAATGAATTTCATTTCTGACATGCCAAATTGCAAAAAGGGATGTTCTTTAGACAGGCAGAAATATGAGCTTG
Source organism: Capromys pilorides (assembly GCA_004027915.1). NCBI lineage: Eukaryota > Metazoa > Chordata > Mammalia > Rodentia > Capromyidae > Capromys > Capromys pilorides. The sequence continues at coordinate 12,934 of PVKN010025411.1, read as the reverse complement.
TAACTCAGGTACAAGCCTCCAGGACTGTAAATGTTAAAATTCAGATGCCTGATCTGCACACTGTTGAGGTATCTTTAGAAACATTCTCCAAGAAGAAAAGGAAGAATTTGGAAAAAACAGGTTGCGCATGGGAAACTTGCACAGATAAAATGAGACAAGGAAAAACAGTCATGGTAGAAATTTGAAGAAGGGTGCTTGAAATGCCAGGAAGGAAATCAGATCTTTCCATGATGAAGATATGGGTCCTCAGGACCAAGTGCAGGTCAGAAATGTAGGATGATGAGACTGAGGAGAGGCCAGTGCAGTTGTTGAGAAAGAACTTTTGCTTCCACTTGGTACCTTCTGTTGTGGCATTGTGACAGGAAAAAATATTTTACAAGAAATTGCAGACATTGAAATAGAACAGAGCTCTCTAAAGTTAAAGGAAATAAAAGGAAGAAGGAAAAGGGGAAAATAGTCATGCAATAACTCTTCACATCATGGATGTATTTTTACAAATGGCTTTTGAATTTCCTATTAATTTCAAGGCAGATGGGAAATAACTGACAAAGAACCAGTAAAGAGACAAAAGTTAGAAACAGAGGGAAACAAAAGTAAAGTCTGCCATAACTGGACCCTCTGGGAAGTATGACTTTGAATAGGAATTAAGATCTAGATCCTGTTATATTTTGAAAGACAATGCTTTAACAAAAGGATCAAGCTGGTGGTCTGTGATGATGATGAGAGCTATATGTCATGAAGAATAAATATATGAAAAAAATGTTCAACATTTTTGGCCATCAAGGGAATATAAACCAAAACTACTTTGAGATTTTTATTTTAGCACTGTCCAAATGCTACGATAATAATAAAAAATGGTGGTGAGGATTCAAGAAGGAACTCTCAAACTCTCTCAGTGGAGGTACACGTGGAGGTACATGTTGGTATAGCTACTATGGAAATAGTGTGAAATTCCTTTGAATGTGAAAGAATAGAACTACCTTAAGATCTGATTACACCATCCCTGGATTTATTCCTGAAGGCAAAGAAGTCAGCATACCGTAAACACACTTGTACTCCCATGTCTGTCATGGCAGTATGCACAATCAAAAGAGTGTGGAACCAGCCCAGGTGCTAATGAAAGATGATTGGATAAGAAGAATGTACTATATATACACGGTAGAGCATTAATCAGCCATAAAGAAGGATGTCATGACATTTTCAGCAATAGGAGTACATCTGGATGTTATCAATGTAAGGGACATAAGCCAGAAAGAGAAAAGTATTGCTTGCGTTTTATTGTGTGGAGCTAATAAAAAGAAATTTAAATATTATAACTTTAAAGTTGAAGGGGAACCAACAGAGTAAAGGGGAGATTTAGGAAGGGGAGGGAAGAAAAGGAGGGAATGTGATTTTAGTGATGGGAGATAAGAACAAAGCCCAATATACATATGTACATGTCACAGAAAGATTCTATAAAATTGATATGCATTATGATCTGACACTAATGAAATTAAATTGGAAATTAATGATGAAAGAAACTGAAAGAGCTCCATAAATACATATAAAAAATAACATCCTCCTAAATAACCAATGGGTCACACATGAAATTAAAGAAGAAATTAAACCATGTCTACAACTCAGTGTGCATACAGATACAACATACCGGAACTTACAGGATGTAGTAAAAGCTGTTCTCAGAGGGAAATTTATAACAGCAAATCCTCATATCAGGAAAACAGGATGAATACAAATAAATAACATAATGCTTCTAGAAAAAGAAGAGCAATTGAAGCCCAAAGCCTATAGAAAGGAGGAAATTATGAAGAGAAGAAATCAATGTAATCGAGAATAAGAAAACAATATAAAGAATTAATGAATCAAAGAATTAGTTCTTCAAAAGAATAAATAAAATTGATAAACCACTACCCAACCTTATCAATAAAAGGAAAGAAAAGAAGCTTCAAATTTATATAAGGAGGAAGGAAAAGGGTGAAATCACTACAAATCTTGTGGAAATTCAGATCAATAAAACCTATTTCAAAACTCTTTACAAGCATTGAATGGTAAACACAATAGGAACCTGGGACAGATTCCTAGAAAGAAAAATCACCTAAGCTGATTCGAGAAGATACAAATATTCTGCATAATCCAATATCAGTTAATGAAACTGAAAATGTAACTAAAAATCTGCCAATAGGCTGGGGCTATAGCTCAGCAGTCTAAGCACCTGCCTGGCAATTGCAAGGACCCTGGTTCAATCCCTGGTACTCCACGCCATGCCGCCATGCCAGCACTGAAATTGGGCGTGGTAACACAGTGATGAATGCAGAGATGATAGGTAAGGAAAGTTCCAGACAGTACTTTCAGTTTCATACAAAGGGCCACGTTCAGAATGAATGAACTATGTTTCATCAATTGTAGACTAGGAGATTCTAGTCAAGTGGAACTCATTTTGTTTACCTTCTATTAAAATGTACGTACCTAGAAATTAATGTAATATCAGCTGCTCTACTTGGGAGGGTGAGACAGGGAAGATCATGAGTTCGAGATCTGCCTAATAAACTTGGTGAGATTTTGTCTGCAATGAACAAAAAAACACACCGTATTTTTTCTTGAAAGCTTATTATTCAACAAAATTCCTTCCAGTTTGAAGTAGAACTCTAACAGAGGTAATATTAATTTATGCAGCTATTCATTGTTTAAAGAAGTTGTCCTCTGATGTGTGCATGTGCTACAACAAAACTAGAATCTTTAAGGAGTCCACCACTCTTCCTGTATTGTCCCCCTCCCCTTTGTCAGGTCATAGCCCAGGGGTGACTCCAATCATTGCAGTGTATGTGCCAGCCCTCTTACTGTTCTCTTCATCAGGGTCACTTGAAAACTTCCAATCCTGTTGAATTCCAGCTCTTTGCTAATTCTGGGCTAGGAGTTGAAGTAGCTGGAGAAAAATCACAGATCTTTTAAGTATAAACTGGGGTTCTAATGCTAAGGATTAAAATACGCATCTAATTCAATTTTCTCTATTAGATTCACTTACTAAACTTATAAATAAAACCAATTTTGGCTTCCTGAATCACTTAGAAATCTTTTATGTTATGCAAAATTAATTGAGGTTTTCAAGAGCCAAAACTATTTTTAAAGGATTTAATGAATAAGTATCCCTTTTGCTCTCAAGTAGTGATGTGATTAATTCATTCAACAAATGTTCAGAGAGTATATAACACATGCCAGGCACTTTCTTAGGCATTGGGGTGTAGAGTTGAACAATACAGGGTGCCTGCCCCTCTGGGGCTTATAAACTAGTGGGGAAGTCAGATCGTAAATCAATAAGGAAATGCATGAACAGATGTCAGGTGACACTGAGCCTGTGAAGGAAAAAAATCAAAGAGCAAATCATGGTAATGAGTTCAGGCTGTGATAGAGCGTGGTTAAGGAAGCTTCCTTACACACAGACTTCTGAGTGGACACTGGAAGGAAGGGAAGGAGCAAGTCATGGGATTGATGGGAGGAAAAGGAGCCAAGGCTGAGGGCAGGAGTGTCCCTGGCATGCTCAAGGAAAAGCCCAGGGCACAAGGCCAGTGGGAGCTGAGTGAGGGAGGGAGAGAGGAATAAAGAACCTGTCAGAGAAAGGGTGGTGGCCAGATCATCAAACATCTAGGAGGAGCTATGATTTTATTCTCAGTAGCTAGAAGAATAGAACAGTATTGTGATCTAATCAGTATTTTAGAAGGACCAAAGAAGAGACTAATGAGTAGGGGCAGGGAGCATACATGAGAAGCAAAGAAATGAGTTAGAAGGCTGCGGTACTCATCCAGGAAGATGACAAACACTAGGGTCAAGACTGTAGTGTAGGTGAGGTCAATTTCAGAAGTTAGTTACATATAGAATTACTGATAGACCATACATAGGATGCAGAGAAGGGAATCACACAAAGGTGAATCTAAGCTTTTTGTCTTGCTGAACCATGCTCAGAGAGAGACAGCTGTGGGAGGAATTGGCTTTGCCTGTGGTAAGAAAGATGAGAGCGCATTTCATTTTAGACACCTTAAGTTTGTGCTGGCAGTCAGGCAGCTGGATCTGTGTGTGAATTCAAGGGAAAGGTCATTACCTTTGGAGACACTACATGTGGGCATCTTCAGGGACTAGATGGCACATCCAGGCACAGGAATTTGATGAGGTAATCTCAAATGTGAGAATATAAAAAGAAGAGAAGTCACAACATTGGGGCCTGAGATTCTCCAAAGGAGGAGGAGGAGGAAGAAGAGGTGGAGGAGGAACAATGAGGTAGTGGGAAAATTCACAAAGAACAATAGCTAGATGCCAAGTGGAAGACAAAACAAAACAAAAAAGCTTTAACCAAATGAAAAGATGGTCTGTGTGAATGCCACTGCTATCTAAGCGGAAGAGGATTGCTGATCTCTGCCGCCCTTATCAGCATGGTAGCCATTAATGATCTCAGCAAGGGACAGTTTGATAGAAAGATGGGAATGAAGGAGAAGCACGAGGAAGTTCAGGGAAATGAGAGGAGAAGCTAAGAGGAAATTCTGCCCAGGAAAGAAAGACTTGAGCTATTAGCTCCCCAGCTGGTGAGACAAAGAGAGGTACAATAAAGACCAGAACATTCTAGCACAGCTGTTTATTGACACAGCAGAGAAGGAAAACTGCTTATTAAAGGCAAACAGAGGACAAATTGTGGGCCAAAGTCTTAATTTAAATGAAAGGAGGCAGAACCAAGAGAGGAAGAGTAGGGAGAGCTGGCATTGATAAGAACTAGGAGAGCAGGGTATGACATAATCCTCTCAGTTAGGAGGCTGAAGCAGGAGGATCACAATTTCAAGCCCAGTGTGGGCAATGTAGTGACTTAATGAAACCTTATTTATTTATTTATTTATTTATTTATTTATTTAGGACAGGGGACATCAGGGGATACATGGTCTACAGGGTGTCACTTGATAGATCGAACTCATAGTGATTCTCCTGTTTTCAGCCTCCCAAAGTGTTAGGATTACAGGGGTGCACCATCATACCCAGTCTCAATCACTGTCTCAGTGTGCTTAGGATCCAATCCCAGCTGCTGTGCTCTGCTGAAGCAGGTGCTTTAGTCTACTGAGCTATCAGGCCAACCCTTAGATCTCGTTTAAACTCAACCAAACCAAACCAAACCAAACCAGACTCATTTCCACTCCCCAAAATGGAAAACAAAGCTTCCTTCCAAAAAGTCTGAGTTGAACAGATTATAGTATGAGGTGATTACAGCATTAAATACTTCGAGGCTCTGGCATGGCATCCTTGAGACAAAAAGCAAATATTTATTGAATGGGCAAACAATAAATACTCAGCAGTTTTACCTGTGTTTATAATTCTCATCTTAAAGATAAATTCTGAGCAGGAAGTCTGACTATAGAGAATAATTCATCTAATTGTCATAAATCATCCTGATTGCGTCAGGATTTCACAAACCAGGTTCAGCGTCAGAAAGCGGACAAGTGAAATTTCCAATCTGATTGGCTGCCCTGGTCTCGACCCAGACCTTGCTCCAGCACGTGGAGGGACAGGCAGGTGCAGCCCGGCAAGAGAGAGCCTGATCTCTCTCAACTCCTCTGCAGGTGCCATTGCCGGTGTGGGGCACTGCGCGTCCATTTTAGCACTTGGGCTCTGCGCATGCGCGAAAGGGAAACCCAGCTGGCGTCAGTGAGGCGAAATTTTTAAACCTTAGGAAGTAGGAGCTGGTGACCAATTTCTTGCCCACCGTGGGTCTTCTGGCAGCTTGTTCTGAGAAGCTGCGTGTGTGCAGATTCTGAGAAGCTGGAAGCTTTTGCTGCCCTCAGCAGCAGCCAGCGTGCCATGCACCATGGCAGACTTATAAGACTTGCTTTCCGTGGCCTGTCCGACCCTTCTGCGTGCTCTGGGGTCTTTCTTTAGCAGCCACTGAGGCCTTAGCAGCAAGCTGTGCTCTCTGGGAACCCGGACTCCGACAAAGCCCATAATATTTAACTTCTCTGTCAATCCCAGTAACGGTACAAAACTTTATTTCAACTAGTTATGTGTCATGGAAACAAGCATCACGAAAACCTAAAAGTTTAGCTTAAGATTAGATACTCTACTTTTGCTTCTTTAACTTACACTCTTATTGATGTATGGGTTTAGTCATTAGCTAGTGTTTGTAGACTTAAATTCCACTAATTTTTCATTTTGTGGTCATTTAGACACAGTATATGCAATTATTCTGGTACAAAGAGTTAAAAAGAAAAGAAGTTAAAGTGTAATTGTTTTCATTGCACGTTATGTACCATGCACAAAGAATTAAAGCCTTTCCATTTCTCACTGTTGCTTAGAGGTCTTCATCGTTCTTTCATGTGCTAGAAAAACAGCTCTTACCTCATTTCTGATTTCCCCATTCAGGATTCTGTGTTGTCCTCTGTAATTTTTTTCCCTAAAAAACAGAATTTCTGTGTTCGTATTTCACTGCTTGAAAGCCTTCCTCAGATCTGCACTACCAGTAGTCAAGCTTGAACTCCTAGTGTGACCTGTAGCTTGCTGCTAGCCTCTTTCCTTCTCAGGCTATGCCTGGTCCTCCCTGGGCCATACAGGGCTGTCTTTTGGTTGAGGGAGCTCAACTGCATTTGTCTTAGTTACTTTTTACTCGTTGCTGGGTCAAATACCCGGCACTCAACATGAAGGAAGGAAAGGTTTATTTAGCTCACAGTTACTGGAGGTTTCAGTCCATTCTCGGCTGGATCCAAGGCAGAGAGACACAATGCAGAGGCCAGCAGTTCATGGTGGCAGAACAGCAACAATATGGTGACAGAGGCAACAGAACAACCAGAGAAGCAGAGAGCAACAGAGTGAGTTTGTCTCTCTGTCTTTCTTTATATTACATTCAGGCTCTCTGCCTCAGCCTATGTGCCTTAGGTCACACCCATAATCCGAGAAGGACTCAGACTCAAGTCCCATCAGTACTAAAACACATAATCCCAGTGGATCATGACTCAAGTCTCAAACTCTAAAAGTCCCTGCCTCATGATTGCATGAGGCTTTGGGGGGACAACTAGACATAAACCAGAATAGTGTCTCTTCTGTGAAACTTTCTTTTTCCACACCCACTTGGATTTTTGACTTCTAGGAGGGCTACTGGATCTTTCCTCTTGCACAGGAGGAATCGCACTGCATTGCAATTGTTCTTCTCTGTGGCCTTTTCCTTCACTAGCAGGAAGAGCAAGGCTTAGTTTGTTTCTGGTACTGAGCCCTTCACACAGTTCTTGGCATGAGGAGTTCGTTAGTGAACGTCTTTGCAACTGTGGTCAACAGAGCCATGCAAGCATTATTGGAAACTATTGAAATTGGGTTTAAAGATTTATATTCTCTTTCTGTGAATTCTGATAATCACCTCCAGTCTCTGTCCGTTGTCCTTAACCCCCTTCAGCAGAGTGAGTGGAAAGAACTAAAAGTTTCTGCTGGAAATTCTGGATTCATAGTGGATTTTACAACATGGAGATATAAGAATTATTTTTCGATTCAGTTCAGTGTCTTTCAGGAGAATATTCAAGGTTTACTTGTGGTTTATATTATTCTATAAGTGTGTCAGCAGCAAGCTGGATGGTGGATGAATTGTTTTGAAAATCATGGTGCAAGGCTAACCTAGTCAAACACAGTAATTTTCAGAAAGGTATACTCTCTAAATTACATAGTGCTGCATTCTGGCCAGCTGGGCTCCCTGAGTCAACCATGAACAAAATTGCTGGCAATAGTAACACTAGAGGGATGCTATGGCTCAGCTAGTTCTGCACATTTTAAAACTGCGAATTAGCTGTCAACAGTTGAAAATTAATACATTTAACACAAACACACTTACAGTTTAGATCCAAAAGGTACCCCCAAAGTCTCATGCTTTTGGAAGGTGATTGAATCGTGAGTTTTCCATACTCAACACTGAATTTATCCATCTCTGAGCTTAGACTTGAATATGGTGCTAGGAGGCGGGGCCTGACTGTGGACAGCTTGCAGGGGCCTGGCCTGGAAGGGCATGCTCTGGTCCCCTGCTGCTCCCTTCACTTTCTGCTCCTGAGTTGCGATCCTTCAGGACCTTGACATCTCCACCTTCGAGCTAACTGATGTCTGACTGACATTATGACCGAAAATAAACCTTTCCACTTTGAAGTTGCTGGGGTTAGATATCGGGTCTCAAGGGCAGGAAAGAGATGAAGACACACACTTACACGTAAGAGCGAGATTTCCCTTCTCTCTTGAACAGTGAGCTAGTTTGGAGACACCATGTCTACATTCTGTATAAGGCAGCAAGTGGCTGGAGGGCTGTATCCTGAGTAGGGACAGCGGACATCACTTCATCCCTTTGCAGATGGCTACCACTTTGGTTTGTGAATTTTTATTCCTGCTTATACAGCAAACTAAAATAATACCTTTTCTCATAGTGTCTTTGTTCCATGGAGTCATGACCTTATTTTATCGTAAGTTAATACTCTATGATTTTCTGATAGTTTGAGTTTGTATAACGTAAGTTTTAAAATTCGTCTGAGAGCTGGTAAGACCACTGAGTGGCGAGTGCAAGGACCAGGGCTTGATCCTTGTGCCTCATGCCGTGCCAGCTCCACCCGTGGGTGGGCGCAGTGGTGCATGACAGTCATCCCAGCGCGGGGGAGGCTGAAAACAGGAGGATCACTATAAATCTGAGCTGCGTGGTGAGATCCTTTACTAAATACCTTAAAAAATAAAAATAACATTTCATCTAAGTAAATGTAAATATTTTCCTTGTTATGCTACTGTTTAGTAACTTTCTAAATCTTCAAAGTTAAATTGATGTCCCCTGGGGTCAAGCATAATTTTCCACTAGGTTTCTAAGAACCAGGTTTAATAAAGAAAATAAAATCATCCAAAATAATTTGGATTAAAATTTTGTGCTGCATTTACTTCCCAACATGTTGTACCATTTCAATGCGTCTCTCCTGTGTTGTGTTGTGCTATCCAGTTTACAATAGCAAGAAATGTGACAGCATGCGACATGGTAAGTGTTACAATGCCATGTATAATTTGCAGACTACATTCTAGTTGGAAGCAGATACCTGCAATTAATTCAGATCCTGGGAATTTATAATGAGTCCAGTGGAGAAACCCAGAAACGTCTATAAAATGATGGATACAGGATCTTCTTCACCAGCCAAAAGGTAGATTATGGCAGGGGAAGGGCATTATTATCACCAACCATCTCAGAGCCTGACATGACCCAGGTGTAGGGTCATCATTGTTAATTTCTAAATTTGATTCAATTTACTAAAAGGTCCAGTAGCAAACATTTAAAAGAAACATTTTCACTTTTACAGTTTAAAAATCCTTTAAATTTCTTAAATCTCAGGCAGATGTTTTAGTCCAAAATGCCTTGGCCGTGTTTCATTAGATATATTCTGTTAAAATATATTTTGCTTTCCCAAAGAGATCACCACACTGTCATCTTTATTACAGCACTATTCATAAGCGAAGGTGACTCCAATCATTCTAAGACATGGAATTCAACAACGAAAGGTGGTTGAATGGAAAGGAAAACTGAGTTTTAGACACACAGTAGAATATTATTCACCATAAAAATGAAATATTGTGTTTTGCAACAACACAGGTAGAAATGGAAGTTCTTCCAGGAAGTGATCTACACCAGATGCAGATAGGCAAGTATCTCATTTTCTTTGTGGAAATTAAAAAAAAAAAAGAGCTGATCTCATAAAAGGATGGAATAATGATCTCCAGCAACAGAGAAGGGAGAAAGGATGGAAATGAGAAGACACACAAGAAACACAAAGAGGAGCCTTAGTTCTGGCATGTTATAGCTGAATAAGGTAACTATTGATTATAGTAATGGATGATCTATTTCAAAAGAACTGAATATGAAGTTCCCAACACATAAGAATAATTAATCTTTGAGAAGATGGTAGTGCTTATTGCCTTGACTTGCTTATTATACCATATCTACATATATAGAATTATGATATTGTAATCTGCAAAATATTCAAATTGTATCTTCATAGTAAAAACAAAAACATGTATTTTGTTTTAAGTGATTATTCATCATTTTACTCTATTTTTTTTGGCCAGCTTAGGCTGCCTGAGGGGTGGGTCTGGAATGGCAGTTGGAGCTGGAGATCAAACTGCAGTCCCCTGTCCCTAACTGGGTTTCCCAAGCAGGCTCTTAAACAACTGAGCTAAACTGCAAGCTCCCTCCCCCATGTTACTTTTTTTAAAGTAACATTTTGAAGTAAAAGCAATAAATATCTATCACAAAATTTTAGTAAGAACAAGAGTATTAAAATTATTAATAAATGCATTGCAAGAAAAAGTGTGTTGATATTCTGGGACATTTCCTTGAAATTATTTCCTTGTAGATTCATAGCCACCTACCCTCGATAATCTATATCTGCATCTACATCACTGCATAGACTTAGAATGTTGGCAACCATTTTATTATATTTCATAATTAGCCTGGGGATTTTTCAGAGCTTAGCGGACATTTCTGGCTCTTCTTAGCTGGCATTGTTGGAGGTTCACTTGGTGCCATTAAGCTGGCAAAAGGGCTGGTCTTTGAGGCCTGAGATGTAGTTCCCCACCTGCTGGCACCTTGTCAAGGATGACTGCGTAACTGTGACTATCAGACAAGGGCATTAGCTCCATCCTTGTCACTCTGGGCTCGTCCACATGACTGCCTAGACTCCACACACTGTGGGCTGAGTCGTGCAGGTAAATTCTCCAGGTGTTCAACTGTGTGTGCATGTGTGTAATATGATTAGAATCCAACTGTGTATCCATTTCTGAATCTTGTCTCTTGAAGTTTAAGAACATGTTATATGCATCATCTGATTCCACGAAGATTTCTGGGTAATTGCTTTTGATAGCTGCAGAATGTCACATATTATACAACAGAAGTTACTCAGCTGTAACATATTACCACTCACTTAAGAAATAGTACTTTGGTTATACTATTTATATAGAATAAAATTTCACTTGGTACACGTTGACAAATTTATATCGGCTCTTTCATATGTAGTTCAAGAAGTGAAACTGGGGCCAGGAAGATAGCTTCGAGGTCTAAGGGTTTGCCTCAGAAGTGCAAGGACTCAGGTTAGAACCCAGGTACCACATGCTGTGCCACCATACTGGCCACTGACTCCAGGAGTGGTGGTGCATGCCTGTAATATCAGCTCTGGGAAGGTTGAGACAGGAAGATCACTACGAATCTGAGCTCCTTAGCAAGACTGTGCCAAATCAATCAATCAAAAAAACAAAAAAGAAGAGAAATTAAGTTCAGATACGAAAATTTTAAAGGGTGGATTATGAAACTATACTGTTTATTCAAAATAACATCATTCTTTTCCACCCGCTCCCCGCTTCCCTGAGTGCCTCTCAGGCTGCACCGCGCTGGCTCTGAGCTTCCTGCTCCTGCTAAACTTGCGTGGCTGCCGCCTCCCTCCGCTACCATCATGATTTTCTACCGGGACCTCAACAGCCACAGTGAGATGTTCTTTGACATCTACAAGATCCGGGAGATTGCGGACAGGCTGTGCCTCGAGGTGGAGGGCAAGATGGTCAGTAGAACAGAGGGTGACACTGACGACTTGCTCATTGGTGGCAATGCCTCTGTTGAAGGCCCAGAGGGCGAAGGCACGGAAAACACAGTAGTCACTGGTGTAGATGTTGTAATGAACCATCACTTGCAGGAAACCAGCTTCCCAAAAGAGGCCTACAGGAAGTACATCAAAGATGATATGAAATCAATCAAAGGCAAACTTGAACAACAAAGACCAGAAAGAGTAAAACCGTTTATGATGTACTGGGGTTGCAGAGCAAATCAAGCACATCCTTGCTAATTTCAAAAACTATCAGTTCTTTGTTGATGCAAACATGAATCCAGATGGTGTGGTTGCTCTCCTGGACTACCGAGAGGATGGTGTGACCCATTTATGATTTTCTTTAAGGATGGTTTAGAAGTAGAAAAATGTTAATGGATTCAATGGTAACCTTGGATCTGTCACTTGTCATAACTGGCTGCTGCTTGTCATCTACACAACACCAGGATTTTAGACAAATGGGACTGAGATCGTCTTGAATGCTTCATTTATTTTGACTGTGACTTATTTGGAGCGGAGACATTGTTCTTTAGGGAAAAAACACGTCATGCACATTGTCTAAAAATAAAGTGCATTTAAACTCATTTGAGAGAATTCCTCTTAGTTTAATATATATCTAGACTAAGCCCACTGTAGTGTTCATGGAGATGATAGAACCTGGTCAGAGACCACTGCTAAAAAGCAGAAGACTGTCTTCAAATAACTGCTGCAGTGGAACTACTTCTGAGATTGGAATATAAGACAAGAATCAAAGTTTTAATTCTGAGTTGCAGAGAAGGGAAAAAGACTATGTTCTTAGCCGTGCCAACATTTGAAGTGGAGCCTTACATATTTCATCACCTACAATGGAAGAAGCTAACCATGAAAGATTACCAGAAGAATAAAAAGACAACTCACTTTGAAGATATATATATATATATATATATATATATATATATATATATCTTCCTTAATGTTGATTATTTGTCTCACTATAAATTTATTTCATTTTTAAGTCTTTATACATTTAACTAAGTTATAAATATCTTAATGCAGTTGTCAGGAATCACTAGTAAGGCTGAAGTTCTTTGAGCATATTATTGATGTTGTATACTTGGATGTATGTCGTCAGCACACTATTTTTGTAATGTTTATTTTGACTACCTATTTTAAAGGCAAAAATTGTAATGAAACATATTTTAGTATTTGGGGTAGAAAGTCAACTTGATACAACTCATTTAAGTGTGCCTTTCTCTACATGCAATAAATTCTCAAACCTTTTGCATACACTTACTAATCTTTGTTGTTAACGTATGTTCTACTTTTCTACTTCATCTAGGTTACACAAG
>PVKN010025410.1:0-14130 GCA_004027915.1 Capromys pilorides | reverse complement strand
TGATGTTAAGCTCAATTATCTATGTTATAGAGTAATAATATCATGAAGGTTTTCTGCTGGAGGTTTGAAAATGTAAGTTAACAGTACAAAAATTGGAGAAAAGAAGAGTTACGAAGATAGCCAGTATTTTGGCCCTATCCGTTCAAGGTCAGTGAGGACTCAGGACATAAGAGAACCTGTGCCATATCACCCTATAACTCAGAGGTTTTCCAAATTTTCTGTTCAAGGAGATTAAGGGACCTCAGAGGAAAGGGATAAACAAAGTATAGTGTACCTAAGGAGAGTCACCTAGAGAGAGGACATTCTCTCAGGCCTTCACAGAGAGCAAACTGGTCAAGCAATGGCCATGACTCATCCAGATGGTTGACACTGGCAACATCTCTACAAAGCACTGTACATGGTTCCAAAGTTAATCCTGAGAGGATTAGACCCTGGAAGATATAAAAATGAATGATCTGTTATACAGGTCTGGCCTTAACTTGCCCTTGATCACCCAGCAGAAAAGCTTAATTATGAGACATAGAAGGCAGGGCTCGATCAGTATGATGAGCTGTAAGAGGCTTATACCAACAGCCTCCAACATTGCCAGTTTCACCAGTATCCCACTACAATTATGGAACATTGGACTATGCATACAACTACTCCCTCTTTGTACAAAGAGAAGATAAAATTGTTTTATTGTTGCTGTTTGTTTTTCTTTTTTTTCCTCCACTACTAATATAGATTAGAAAATTTATCATGTCTACACACTGTGCTCTGTATAACTACTATGAGGACAACAATATTCAATGTATCAATTATTATGAATGCACTACTAATGTGTTTTGAAACTATCATAGTTATTTCTTATTAAAATTGATAATTAAAAATTAAAAAAATAAATTAAACCAGATGGTGGCAAAAAAAAATAAAAATAAAAATACAAAGTGAAAACCAAAAAAAAAAAACAAACTATAAAAATAAAGTTCTATTCAAGCGCAGCAGTAATTCACATCTTGCCACGGGGCCTCAAAAAGCATCTATGCAGCAGAGGGCTGCTGCTCCAGGGGCCCTTGATGACTGATCTCTTTCATGGGTCTGGGAATTGGGCATTGTACCTGTTGCACATGCTCTCAGCATGAAAAGATGCATTGGAATCTATTGGTCTCTCAGTGTGATCTGTTGTCTTGAAGGAGAAATGGCAGCATGAATGAGGAAAAGACAGTCAAGAAGACAAGAGCTGGGTGAGGTGGTGACTCATCTGCCTGGTTGACAAGATGCCTCCCTGAATAATCATAAGAGCCTTTAAAGCTTTGTAAAGTTATAAGACACAAGGTTGCCTAGTGACCAATAACCTATGACATCCTGGCAGGATGTTTTTCTCAAGGCTGAGGTGGCCTGACCACTTTAGGCCGTGAGGCCGCATCCTGCTCTCCCACATAGGATCAGCTTAAGCTTCAGCGGCTCCCAACAGTGATGCCCTTCCTGCAACTGCAGCTATGGGAGGCAGAGGTGGAGACCTGGAACACACTCTGAAGAAGACTTGGGGTGCTCCATAGTGTCTTCCCCCTGAGTCTGAGCCTCCATAAGTGCCAGCAGCTCTCGCCATTGACCTTTCTTCTCCCTGTGACTGTGGCTTTTCTGTCCCAGGCAGGGCCATTTTGGGTGAGAAGCTGGCTTCCATATTTCTTGATCAGACATTTGATGGTAGACAGTGAATTAAGAAAGACAGGGTGCTGATGATGCTGGCGAGCATACTCAAGGCTTTTGGCCAGGTTGGCACAGTTAGGGAAGAGCTCTCCTTTAGGGGTTAAGCCTCAAGATAGCATTCATTTTTAAATGTTTACTACTATGTATTTTCAGTATCTAATGATTACATTTATTGTGGAGACTTAGCACATCTCCATAACACGTTTTAATTGTTTAATTTTATTTGTCCCCTAATCCCTGTCTCTCCAAAAGCTCTATTTTCATTTTTTCTTCATTTTCTTTTTTCTCCACTTCCTTGCCCTAATCCCCTTGTTTTCCCATTCATTTGAGAAAAAATTACCCTACTTCTGATTTATTGATCCTCTCTTTTGCTCTTTGTTTATATTTTTGAGCTCTTCATTTTACAGATGTACATACTTATGTTTATGGAAGCAAAATTAATAATAGCTAAGTCTTGGTAAAGGTCTGTATGCCCATCAGCAGGTGTGCATAGGTAAAGACAGAGTGGAATATATACACAGGGGGAAGGGCCAGTGAGATAGCTCAACAGACTAAGAGCCTCTTAGGAAAGCCCAGGGACTGGAGTTTGATCCCCAGCACCACACGCCACACTGGCCCCATGCCCAGGCATGCTGAGCTGGCAAACAAGTCTGGGCATGGTGGTGCACGCCTATAATCCCAGAACTGGGAAGGCTGCCAACAGGAGGATCACTATCTATGAGTCCTGGCTAGTAATGAGACCCTGTAGAAAAATATATAATTTATACACAGTGGAATACTACCCTGCCATAAAGAAAAGTAGGGAAAAGGATGCACCTTGCAAGCATAGTATCAAGTGAGATAAATCAAACTCAAAAGCTTAATAATGGCAAATACCCTTTTAAGAAATAACCTTCACTGCCATGTTGGCCCTACCCTGCGGCACGCAGAGACAGCAATTGAGACTTGCACATGTGTAATCCCAGATCTTGGGAGGCTGTAGATACATGAATCAGTACGAGTCTGATCTAGTAGAAAGATCCTGAACACCCTGTAAACCCTTCCCTCCACCAAAAAAAAACGTAGCCTTCAGGTGGGTTTAGAAGCCTGGCTGAGCCTGCTGTGTCCCAGCTACTTCGAAAGCCTTTCAAGACAAGAATTCAGTGTTTCAGGACACTGGTGCCTGGTACCTGGGACATCCCACATTGCCCAGCTACCTGTAGTCACAAAGGAAGAGAGAGAGAGAGAGAGAGAGAGAGAGAGAGAGAGAGAGAGAGAGAGAGAGAGAGAGGAAGAAGAAGAAGAAGAAGAAGAAGAAGAAGAAGAAGAAGAAGAAGAAGAAGAAGAAGAAGAAGAAGAAATCTACCATGAACTAGCAAAAAACTATCAAAATCTTAAAATTTTTCTCCATCTTGGTATGATTTTTGCATGAAAAGTACAATAATGGAGATATTTGTTTGCATTTCAGTCACAGGAATAGCTGAGACAACTAAAACCTTAGGTTTAGACTTCTGGTGTCAATGTGCCTCTCGTCATTTCTTTGAAATAGATTGCTTTTCATCCTGAAAAGCGACCCTGTTGAACCTCCTTGGTTTGTGGATCAAAATCTCAGTGGCCTGGGGACACAAAGGGAGTGGATTCACAGACCTTGGGAAGCGTCCTGAGGAGGCTGTCACTGCCCTGCCTCCTTTGTCAGCACCTGAGCCTGATCCTGATCTGTGGTAAGAATGTGAGCAGAGTAGCCCACTGTAACCCCTGTCCTGTCCAGCCCTCTTGGGAGGACTCTGGAGAAAATGACCCTGTCACACACGTGCACCTGAAGTAGACTTAGAGAGTGTTTTTCCCCAAGACTTTCTCCTGAGTCTTTGGAGGGAACTGTTTTCCCCACCAAAGCACAGTCCCTGTTCCAGAAGGTTAAACTGATTACCCAAAGACTACTCAACTTTAATTCAATTATAAACAGTCTGCTGCTAATGAGCTCATTACCAAAGGACTTTTAATTCCCTGGGCTGTGTGTCTTGCTAGAAGGATGGTTATAAGGAGAGATCAAAATGTATAGCAAGCATTTAAGTTTTTTATAATTATTACCATAGGGGCTAGTGAGATATCTCAGCAGAATAAGCACCTGCTTTGACAAGTGCAGGAACCAGGGTCAGATCCCTGGTCCCGCATGCCACTCTGGCCCTGCTCCCACAGTGCACCAAGCCTGCAACAAAGTCTGGGCATGCCTGTAATCCCAGAGCTGGGAAGGCTGAAAACAAGAGGATCACTAAGAGTCCAAACTGCATTGTGAGACCCTGTACCAAATACATAAATGAAAAAAACATATATATAATTATTACCTTTAAAGACACATTGCTGTTAATTCCCCCTCCAAATAGTCTCAGTTAATGGGAACACAGGTGTGCTTTCATCCTTGTCACTTTCTGGATCAGCTCTGGAAGTCCTCTCTTGTGAGTATCTTTGCAAGGTGTCATCAAAAATTCAGCAAACGCTGCTGCTGAGTGGCACCCAATAGAAAAGCAGGTGCCCAATGTACCACAGTGTCCTTGTTCACCTCACCCGCTGCCTCTGCCACTTGCCATCTCTGACTCTTCCTGTGTGTCAGAATGATGGGGAAAGGGCGATGTTTTGAATCCATTCAGGGTACTGAGAGAACTACAGCTAAAGACACTCATGGACAGGGTCTTTCAGAGTTGCCTCAAAAGTGGCAATAGTAACGGAATGAGATGAGGTTTTGAGGGAGTTGATGGCAATGTGCCTTCTGCTATAGGGTTTTTCTTTCTGTTTTTCTATTTTTTTTAATAGAGCCAGCTATCTTACATGCTTTACAGAGCTTGGTGAAAGTAGATTGGAGGTGGCAGTCCCTGCTTTAAAATGCATCCTTGCCCCTACATTTCATATCAATAGTGTTACACATCAGCACTATCTTGCTCCAGAAGACTTCCAGGCTGACTAAGCTTCTCCTACATGCTGGGCCATTCCCAACATGGAGAACAGAAGTGCCCTCTCCAAGGACAGGCATCATCGACCTCTTAGGAAATCAGAAATTCAGTAAAATAGTGTGAATTATCCATAATTCCAAAGCACGGGCAATGGAAATTTAACAAAATGCGTTCGCGTTTCCCCCACCCATGTGCTCCATTGATGTTCATCCTAAGCCATCAACAAAGCCCCAGACTTGGCTTTAGATCGCGATTGCAAGCCAAGCTTTATTTGGTTGGCGGCTGGGTGGCTTCATGCGTGTCTGACTGCTAGTTGGGTGGTGGCTCTGTTGGTTATCACAATGACCCAAAAGAAAGTTGGGTCTGGCCATCAGAATATGAGAATACCAGTGGGGTTCATTGGGACACTGCAGGGCCCTCTGCCCTATGAGCAGATGTAGGACCCCGTAGACTTCTGTTCTCACGAGGGTCTATACAGAGCTCCTTACAAGAGTAGGAGAAAGCCACTGGAGGACAGCTGACCTCGGCCTTGTGCCTCCTCCCCACAGGGAGCTCCTCGTGATCCAGGGCCTCCTGCAGCAGTGTCATCTGACTGGTTGTCCTGCCCCCTCGGGTCACTGCTTCACTGGTCCCAGGAGGGAGCCGAGCAGAAGCACCTGGTTTCCTACAACTGATGACGGCTGCTGGGAAATGTGTCCTCAGCGTCCCCAGGAAGGCACAGCTGCGATCCTAATCGGGCGCCTCATGCTCCAGGCAGGCGCACACCATTAATGCAATGAGCTCAGGGCATGGGCCAAGCTGAGCCCCCAGGCGCGTGCCAGTGACCAGAGGGCAAGGGGTGGAACGCTAATCCCTGGCCCTCCCAGAACATCCAGCGCACTTGCCCAGACAGGCCACCGTGCCAGCTTGCTTCGCTGTGTCCCTAGTATGGGGAACTGTCATGAAACCATGTCACAAGCATGGAAGCTGGGATTTGGAGGTAACTGTTTGCTAACAGCCAACAAAAGGCAGAGCTGGGAACTGAACCCAGGCTTTTCTGCCTTCCCCGGGGTGGCTCCGGTGAAAGGTCACTGCTGCCGTTGTAGCCTCAATTTTCCTTCTCAAAGCTGCAGCCCATTGATCAGCTCCTTCACAGAGGGTCTTGGATCTAGACTTCCAAGGGGTCTGGGATCTCGCTCTGCACTCTCGCACCCTCCATGGGAATCACTGGGGTGCTGCGCTTAGGCCCTGCTCCAAACCCCGCTCTCTGGAGAGCCGGAAGTCCTGGCAAACGTGGCCCAACGTAGCGGTTGACGTATTGCGTCAAGTTGAGAAACTCAGAAGGTTGAACGACTCGGCAGAGGGCCAGATCCTCACCCTGTACGTGGTCTCAGCCTGTGCAAGAAGAGGGCGCCGAGGCTGAGTGAGGGCTGCGCCTGCCCGAGCGGGTGGTAGGCGGCCTACAGCATACAGGAGGAAAAGACACGCGCTTATCCCTGGCCCTTCGCTCTTGTCTTGCTGTGGTCAGTAGCCCTGAACTGTTGCCCCGCACCACGCCACCATGTCCCAGGGTCAGCTGATGATGGACTGAACCCTTCACAAACTGTGAGCTAAATAAACCAGTCCTCCTTTAACTTTGGATATCAGGTATTTTGTCTCAGCAGTTAGTAAAATAACTGAGACACCTGAGTGTCTCCGTTTGACTCTTTTTTTCTTTTTGCACTTTTTTGTATTTGGCCCAAGGTCTCACGATGCAGCTCCGACTCCAAGTGATCCTCCTGTTTTCAGCCTCCCGAGTGAGCCAGTGAGTCCCAGACTCAGTCACTGGTTCAGCGTGCTCCTGGGGGCAGGGCTGGTATGGCATGCAAGATCGAACCTTGGTCCCTGCACTTGCCAAAGCAGGTGCTTAGTCCACTGAGCTATCTCACCGGCCCCAGGTATTTCCACTGTGTGGTAATTAATATTATATGACTGCTAGGAATGTCATACACCGAGGCCACAGAGATAACTCAGTGGTCTAAGCTCCCGCCTAAGCAAGCACAAGGACTAGGGTTCGATCCCCCTCCGTACCACAGGCAGTACCAGCCCCATCCTGGGCACACAGAGCTGTCCACCAAGACCAGGTGTGGTGGCACATGCCTGTGATCTTAGCACTGGCGAGGTTGAGACAGGAGAGTCACCAGTCCAAGATAGGTAGTGAGACCCTGTATCCCACACATAAAACAAAATTACAAATAAGGCTATCATCCACCAATCCACAGAAAATGCTACCTGACAGAAAATGCTTTATTTTCTATTAGTAGCCAACTTTTGAAATTTTAATTCACTTTTAAAAGTGATAGACAGGGCCAGCCAAATAGCACAATAGATTAAGGCACTTGCAAGTGGGCACATGGGCCAGGGGTCCGATCCCCAGGCCTGCTGTACCAGCCCAACTCCCAGGGTGCACTGAGACAGCACTTGAGATTGGGCACATGGTGTGTGCCTACAATCCTAGTTCTTGGGAGGTGGTAAACAAGCAGATCACTGTGAGTCTTAAACACCCTGCAGACCCTTCTCTAAAATACAAAAATAAAAAAAATAATAATAATAATAAAAACTATTTAAAAAGTGATAGACAAAGACTTCCATTATAAATGCTCACATTTTCATTACACAGGAGACAACAAAAACATTTATATGGAGAAAAATTAACCCTTTTTCTGTCCTAACAAAAATTTGAAGCATTCGCCTCCAGCACAGAGAACAGTGCCCGTAGGTCCTCAGTGAGGTCCCGTAGCAGCACACACGCGCAAGTAGGTCCACGAGCACACACATGGCCCTAGTCTTGGTGACAGCAAAACAGCCGTGCATCCTGCAGTCTCACCAGAATGAAGGTGGGAGCTCCATAGACGACCAGGCAGAGAAACAGCACTGAGAAATGTACCAGGAAGGAAAGTTTAAAAAGGAAAAAGAAAAAGGAGCAGTTAATGCTTAAATTTATTTTCTCCCTTTTTCAACTTTTAATAATTTTTGACCAACTTTACAGGCTAAACAACTAATGTGAAGACCATAATAGGCAATATCACAACCATTGTGGAATTCTTATCATTTTTATTTGGTGAAATTCTGGATCATTTCTATGATGCTTTTCAGTATATTTTATTTGCCCTAAAATAAAAATGAGTAAGAAATTTAAAAATTAAAAAGAAAAAATTATTGAGACCTATCAGACAGATTGAGAGGTGCCCTGAAGTCTCTGCACAGCAAAGAGTTAAAAGGCGAGGCAGGAAAGCCATCTCGTCCAGCAGGTGGCGGTGACCTTAGAAAGTCCTGCAGCTCCCGGAAAGATGCTCACTGAGAGTCTAGAATGAGCTGGGGGCAAATCCATTTTAGGACACAAAGCAGAGAACCTTAAAACGACAAAGACAAAAATAAGAGTAAGGCTTATCAACAAGTTTGCTCAAAAAATACAGTTCAGGCTAGCAGAAGACTTTTTATTAGCAAACTTGAGCAAGAAATCAGTAGGAAAAGATGTCAAGAGTTTTGAGGGGAAAAGAAATTATCAGTGCTGAACGGTAGGCATATCCATGAGCATTTCAGTTCAGTGTAATAAAAACATTGTCAGTCTTAAAGTTGAGGATGGTTTACCAATGGTTTACATGAGAAACTATGGTTCTTTGTATGTTTTTGTTTAGGAGGGTATAAGTTGGTATTGAACTTGGGACCTTGTGCTTGCCATGGAAGAGAAGCTATTATGAAAAGAAGAAAAATGAACCTGAAGTGTACAGCGGGTTAAAGAAACATGCTCAGTAAAGCCTCATAATACGCAAGTGGTAACAGTATTAATGGGTTGAAACTTAAATTCTGCATGAGAAGAGTGAGTAAGCAACATGAGAAGACTGAGATACTCTTCTGTGGGTAGCTCAAGAATGGTTAACTCTTCATTTTATTGAGGAAAAAATCAATTCTTTCAGATGTGAGAAAAATTTAGCATTAACTGTATTTACTAAAGTGTGTATGTCATTGAAGATATAAAGAGAATAGAGAACCATTTTAATATATTAGAGGGAAATATTAGAAAGAATGGGAATGAGAAAGAAAGGAAGGAAGGAAGGAAGGGAGGGAGGAAAAGAGAAAGAAAAGAAAGAAAGAAAGAAAGAAAGAAAGAAAGAAAGAAAGAAAGAAAGAAAGAAGTTTACTGTTTTATATTCTCAGGTATGATCAAAACACACTGTCAATATTTAAATAAAAATGTATTTCCATAAAAGATGCATTTCCACTTATCTCCCTTAAGATACTCCTCTCGATTCACACCCAACTGTCCCACAAATCCTGCCATGTTCTGAAGCAGTTTACAGTTTATTTAAGGCAATGTTTGACAAATCGAGGCATTACAGAGTCTCCTCACCCACCTTTCATACATTGGCCACCATGTGACTTCCGGCTCTTCCCCAAAGTCAAGATGACCATTAAAAGGGCCAGGTTTGCCTGACTCTGGACACTGAGGCAACCAGGAGAGCACAGCTGAAGACCCTCAGCGTAGGGCACTCCCAGAGCTGCTACAGAACATGGCAAGATGGATGGGATAGGTGTGTTGGAAGCAAGGGGGAGGGCTTTGCGGTGGCTCAGTGTGTTTTTTACTATATACATTTTGGCCACACTTCACATGTCTTTAAATCTCCCAATATTTCTTTCCAGTGGTGTAGAACTGTCTACATGCCTTCACAGGAACAAAAAATACAGTTCAGGCTAGCAGAAGACTTTTTATTCTCAAACTTGAGCATGAAATCAGTAGGAAACTTTCTTCCCAGCATCCCTTGCAGCTAAAGCAGAAGCATGTGACCTACAATTGATGCATTTGAATGAGCATGAACTAGGCTTCTGGTAAGAACCCAAATGATCTCTGAATAATTAGCCTTATGCCATCCATGGCAGTGAAGGTGAGGGCAGTGAAGCCCTACTACATGCAGGATGCCCTAGCACTCTAAGGTGCTGTGGTCCCCACTAGAGCCATCCTGCTGTGTCTCTCAGTGTGAGACAGCCTCCTGAACCTCTGTGCATGCTTACAGTGTCTCTAATAAGTTGATATAATTAATTCTCTCTGTCAAAGCTATCCAAAATTGATTTTCACTGTATGCCATGCCCCTGAGTGGCTTTAGGCATTGTGAAGAAAGTAAAGCTTCCCCATGGTAAGCATCCCTTCAGGCAGGATTCCTCCGTGGCTGAGAAGAAACTGAGTGAATGTTGGATAGGCAGCAATAGTTACAGACATTCTAGCTACATGTTAACCTAACAAACTTATGATGGGTTGAGGTAACAACCTTAACCATGTAATATGAGCTGATAACCTTAACAATGGGACCAACTAGTAGCATATGCTCACAGATAAGACTTCCTGTGCCAAGCTGGGCATGTGGTGCATGCCTATAATCCCAGCACTTGGGAGGCTGAGGCAGGAGGATCAGTGCAAGTTTGAGACCAGCCTGGGCTACAGTACAAGAGTGAGCTCAAGGCCAGCCTGAACTGCATAGCAAGACCCTGTCTCAAAGAGACAAAAAAAAAAAAAAAAAAAAAAAAAAGGCTTCCTGTGAGGGAAATGTGAATTCTCTGTATCCTTGCTAATAATTAATAATAATAATAATAATAATATAATAATAATAAACTGAATCCAATCACAAGGAAACATGCAGAAAGCTCCAACAGTAATATTCTACAAAATAATTAAACCTAATTCTCCAAGTAAAAATCACAAAAGATGAAGGCTGAGCAAATTCTCTGGATTAAAAGTGACTTGCTTGACAGAGTGATTAAACCCAAGAACGAACTCCGAACTGGATCTGGATGAATGAACAAAAACAGAGAAATAAAGGAGACTAAGTGAAAAATCACTGGTAAATTCTTCAAAATGTTAATACAAGTGATGGATTTGACTTCATATTAGCTGAGTGTTAGGTTTCTCAGTTTCATTTAATGCATTGTGGAAAGGATAAGCCCTGGGCCGGCCAAGAAGGGGTGCTGAACTGAGGAGGGGAAGAACTTATAGACGTCTTGCTGATACGATCTCCACTGCAACTGGAGAATCCTAGCTCAACAGCCCTACACCTACTGGGGATTCTGAAGATGAGAAACGCATAACCCAGCTCTGACATTTCTAGCTTTTCCCTCTCCCGTATATATTCTGGTTGCAAATCCCTGTTATTGATTTGGCGTATCTCTTTCTTGCAATATCTGCTTATACATAGCTGGGAAAAAGCCCTCAAATGTGCCTCCTTCTGTCTTGAAATCCAACACTTTACAGACACAGCACCTGCGTCTCCACTTGCTACCCAGATGGTCGGTTTAGCCACTTTCTCAGCACTGGGTCTCAGTGCCCAAGAACCAATGAAAGCAGGAGCGGCTTCCTCGGCTCATGTTATGTAGGGATTTCAGTCCATACTTGGCTGGCTGTAGTGCAGAAGTAGTGGAGCAGAAAGGCCTGGGTGGAGGAGAGAAGCTCCTAGCCTAGTATTGGGAAAGCAGAGAGAGAGAGATGACACCTTTCTGAGAAGCAGAAGAGAGAACGATACTGTTGTGATTTGTGTTTAGCTGTCCACCAAAGGCTCAATAGCCAGGGGTCGGGCTTGTAGAATCTGTGAGATTAATGTATGATCCAGTGCTGGGATTATGGGTCTGAGTCCTGCTGAGATTACGGCTGTGAGTGCTACCCTGGTCTTGGGCAGATAGCCCGAATGCACCTTAAGGGAGACAGACCTGCTCTCTGTTGCCGTCTCGTTGCTACTACTCCTCCCTTTTGCTCTTGCTGTTTCATTGTCATCTACCATGATGGACTGCTGCCCTCTGCCATGTGGCAGTCTGCCTTGGAGCTAGCTAAATATGGACTGAAATCTCCACAAACTGTGAGCTAAATCAACCTTTCCTCCCTTAATTTTGGGAGTTGGGTACTTTGTCCCAGCAGTGAGAGAAAAGTAACCGAGACAGATACCCCTTTGGGTCACACCCCCATGACCTGCCTCTTCCAATACTCCATTTAACTATTGCCCCTCAGGACCCCAATTCCCTTTCAAAAGCCCCACCTCTAAGTGCATGAGGCTCTGAAGGCACATTCTTGAGAAAAACCTTCACAGTGATCTGACAGGCTGCTCCACACAGGTGATGGCATGGGCCACTGTAAGTCCAGCCTCTTAAAAGTGTCTTCCCCTTCAAGACAGTCTAGTGGCAAGTGTCCATCCAGACTTTCACTACTGCAGCCCTGGCCCTCCACTTCTGTGTCATCACTTCTGTGTGAGTTACCTATTGTCATGGCAAGGATACCTTGCAAACTACTCCAAGACCCAATGCATTAAAAAATGCATCCATTATTTGCCATGTCTTAGGAGTCAGCATAGTGGTTTTACTAATTTCACCCAGGTCAGTGGGAAGCTACTGGCATGGATGTGACTTGGCCCTTGTGGTAGCTGGATGCTGTCCGTTGTGAAGGCTTAGATGGCTCTGATGACCTTGAGCAGAACATCTGCACCTTGGCCTTTCTTCTCCGGCAATATTTCTCTGTTATCTACTTCCCAGCTGCTGGGACCTGAGCAGCCTGCTCCACCACAGCCCTCCACCATGAGGCTTCTGCTTTGCATAGACTGAACCCCTAAAACTGTGAGCCAAAATGAACTTCCCCTTTAAGACTTTGAGTCAGGTATTTCATCCCGGCAGTGGAAAAGGTGATTGATACGGGAGACATACTGGATTCTCCATGGCGCACGCTCCTAGAGCTGCCTGGGTAATGTGGGAAGCTCAGGACACCCCTAGGCTCGAGGGCTGAGGGTGGGCGGGACGTGCTCTTCACTCAAGCAGATCACCTCTGTGTTCTGACGACTTCTTTCCAAGACCCTTGCTTGTTTAGAGGTGGGAAAGGAATGTGGAGCTCCCCAATAATGTTACTCCATAAGCACTGAACTTTCACTCCCTGTAAATCTTTAATGAGTTCTTCCGCACTCTGGGGCTGGGTGAGGGCCTAGGCTCAGAACCAGCTTCCGTCTTAGCATGTAACACAGACATCACTGTGTATCTCTCCAGAAGTCATTGTGCCGTGGACACTTTCATTTCATTTGGGGGCCTCAGCAGAGACAAGGGAAAGTCCTGTGGGGCATCTGGTCAACTCACTGAGGTGTAGCAGAGCATGGGTGATGAGCAGCAGGCTCAGAATGAAGCCCTTCACTGAGTCACTTGGAGCTGCAGGGCCCTGCAGCCCAGTGATGGCCCTGTGAGCCCCCGCGTGCTGCTCAACGGCATCGGATTATGCAAATTCACTCGGTGGGTAATAATATCAAAAAGGAAATTTTATCAATTAATTTACCAGGACACTTGCAGTTCTTTTGTTAATCTTTTCAAAAAAAGTTATTGTCCTAAAATTTGTAGCTCCCCGGAACTTTGATTGTTATGTTATCGGAATTCCGACACCCTGATGCACGCTGCTGTCTCTCTGCATCCAAACACAAGGACAGTGTGTGACTGCCCTCTCGAGGTCCCGAGCGATGAGCACCTGGAACCAGAGCCGCAGGTGCTCGATGCGGCCGTGCGGGTCACTCCTGGCTGCAGCACTGGGTGCCTGAGCCCACGGGCCGTGCCTACTCTGCACTCAACAGCAGTGGAAGCTCAGGAAGTCGGCTAGACTGATGGGAGAGGGGTAAGGGGAAGGATTCCGGTTCGGAAGATCCAAAGGAGAGAGTCGACGCTTCGGGGCCAAAACTTGTCCCAGAACTCCACTGGGTTTCCAGGGCTGTGTTCCTGAAAAGATCAGAGAAGGTGGGGGAAAGCTACTGGGGAAGCCCAGCTCACTAGGGCGGGGCCTAGGCAGAGGGGCGGACGGACGTCCAGACACTCAGCAGGTGCTTGCAGAAGCGAGCTAAGGCCGGGAGGCAGCGGAGACGCCACGGCAGCTGAGTCCATGGCGAGTGTTGGCCAGTGAGCCGGGAGGCCAGCGGCAGAAGCCCCTGAGGGAACAGCACGCTCAACGGAGGCGCCGGCTTTGGGGAGGGAGAAGGAGGCGCAGTCAGAGGAGGCACGCAGCCTGCAGCCCGCGGGCCGCGCCCTGAGAGGTCCGAAGCTGAAGGAAGAACACGTGGCAGTGCTTATAGGGGGCATGGACCCAGAAGACCCCAGGGGGACCTAGATGGGCCCCAGACCTGGCAAGAGGAAGCCCCGTTGAGTCTGAGCTTGCGGGAGGAGGACCGACGCCTGTGGGCTGGAGAAGGAGATCTGAGTTTCACAGCCTCCGTGAAGGGCACCTGGCAGCAGAGCGCCCCCAGCCGGCGAGGCGGGGACGGGCACAGGACAGGCACAAGACAATCACCGGATAGGCAAAGGAGGGGCACAGGATGGGCACGGGATGGGCGCAGGACGAGCACGGGACAGGCATGGGACGGGCCACGAGCAGCACGTAGACAGGCGGACAATAGAAGGGGGGAAAGGAGCCCTCGGGTGAAAGCTCGGGCCTCTCCCAAGGGGGGCTCTGACATTATTAGAGGGCAGAGAAACATTGCTTAAGGAAAAGGGAAGAGAAAATGGT
>PVKN010025409.1:0-14130 GCA_004027915.1 Capromys pilorides | reverse complement strand
ACCCGTGCCTTATTCCTTCCTGGTTCCTTGCGTGTATTCCAACTGTCGTACTGTATATTTTTGTGGCTACTGAGACACATAGCTTCATTTTGCAAACATGAGCATGGCCCCTTGTGATGGCAAGAACAAGTAAAGGTTTCAGAAGATTCTGCAGTTGAACCTCTTCAGTTTCCCAAGATTGTCCCATTCTCTGTTCTCTGCCTCCTGATAACCAAATTGTTTTAGTAAGTGAATACAGTGGACAAGTAAGATGACCAGCTTCAGAATATCCTGGAATTAGAACAATGAAGAGACTCTAGGGGAAACGTTTATATTTGCTGCCTTTTCCTCTGGAGATGCAGCAACGAAACAGGACTAAGTGTGCGCCCACTCTGCCACACACTTGTGCTCTCATAAACAGGCCATGTGCACAGGACCGGGGCATCTCTGCACGCTCCTCCTAGGTGTGCAAGGCAGGCGAGACTCTGGTCTTTCAAAGACCACTTCTCAAGGTGGCATTTCCAGCCAGCAATCTCAAGCATGAGGTCTTCCTCCTGAGAAACAGCTGCCTTGCAGCTGCCTACTGTAAGAGGCAAATCCCCAAGACGGACGTTTCTTCACGCCCCACTTCTCCTCACCGGCCACACGGTAAGCATACCTGTGACTCCTGAGTGGGAGGGGATGAGGAACCCGATTAAATCAATGTGAAGCACACAGCGCTTTCTCTACTGTGCGTAATAAAAGTCCACAGCCTCCCATCAACAAGCTCCTTTGCACCCTGTAAACAGGAAAATCCCAGAGCCTTCATAGGCCTTAAGGCACCAGCTCTAACCTCTGCAAGTCAGTCTCAGCCTCAATTATCATATCCCTGAAATACCTATAAAAATCTTACTGTCATATGCACAACATGGCCTCTTTAATAAACAAAGCAGTACATGGCCACAAAAGCCAACACAACTATAAAGTGTTACTGTTGTTGCAGCACCACTTAAAAATTCTGCCGGTTCCCTCACAAGGCACCAGAGCATCTGAAACTGTGCCTTATCCTTTGCTCCCCAAAATATTGCTGTATTTTGTGAAACACAAGGTCCCAGGTCTTTAGGAAAATTCGACATAAAATTACTCTGGAAAGAATGAAAGTATATACAACACTGAACATTACCTGTGTATGCATATACATACACATAAGACCATATACACATATTATCGCTTTAAAAAGATAACCAAGCTGAGTATTTTATACCTCCATTTGCAAAGGCATCCCAAGTTGGCCTTTTCATAGCAATAATCAGCCAAACTTCATGCATCCCACTATCTCCATCAGTACAGGGCATGAAAGGGAGGAGCTGCTGGTGCTGGTGCTGGTGGTGGTGGAAAATAAAGCCAGGCATCGCACCAGGTAAGAGCTCCACCAAGACATACCGCCATTCCTGATATGGGACTCTTCTCTATCTCGGTATTTTTATCATTTTTCTATCTGAAAAGCCCAGAGTGGAATTTCATTCAGAAAAAAGAAACTAAGCTAAGATCCTAAGTCAACAGCTTTGTTTAAAAAGGAGAATTATTGCAGAGAGATTGTCTTTATTCTCACTTACTTGAACTAATTACTAGGAACTAGAATGTTAGCAAGTGACTGATCTATGGCTTGCGTTTACTGAAAGAATGCTGACTCAAGGAACATAAGTAAGATGGTGCCATTATGTATGAAGGCAACCTTATTTTTTTTTTTTCAAAATTAAATAAATAGTACTAACATCAGTAACATTTGCCCAAGGATCCAGATAATTAAATCCACACTTTTAGTATACGTACTCTTCGTAAACTTTTCAGACTTTGCCTTATGCTCCCTTCTCTCCGATGCCTCTATTCCCCATTCTACTAAAAGCACTGAAAAGGAAAAACTGCTTCCCCAAGTAGGAGAGGAATAGCACACAAAGTGCCTTCTCTCCTGCAGCTGGCCATTCCCAATTTCTTGTCTTAGCCAAGAAGCACAGTTGTTCTTCATCTACGGTCACACAGCCATGGCAAACTTCTCCACTACCTCCGTGTCTTTGTAGACTGTGTCTTCTTTGTTTACTTGAGTCTTCTGACCTCATCATCCCCAGGGGGTTCGGGCAGGTTCAGGCATTCTCCAGTTTCCTCAACACTGACCCGATTCTCACCTGTCTGCAGCCAGCCCTCTTGGCCCCTTGCTAGCACCACTGTCTTCCTCCAGCGCACTAATCAGCGGATCCTCTGCACACCATCTATGCCCTCCTTCATCTCGTGCAGTGCTCTGGATGACCATTAGCAGTGGCTGCTACTGACTGCTGTTCAATTTAATTACTTAATGTTAATTATACCTTTTGATTTCCTGCTTTCCATTGCCTAAAAATTAGCTGTCATTTCACTGCCACACCGGAGCCACTGTCCCTGGTTCATGCTAGTGCAAAGGCAATACAACAAACAAGCTTCTGCCTTCCTTCACTCCTCCACCTTCTGTTCCAGAAAAGGTTCCGACATGCCTCAGGAACTTGCAAGACCAGGTGGCCTTGCTGAGTTGTCTCCTGAGAGATGGAGTACTGCATTAAAAAGTAATAAATAACTAAGGTCTGCAGAAATTCCTCACCCCAAAATGGATCCCTAACTGTAGTGAGGGTTGACTAGAAGAATGGTCTTTCTTCACAGCATTCCTGAAATGAACACACCCCTTTAATTCTGTGAAGGAAAATGTCCTAAGAACAACAAAGGGTAGCCGTGTGTGCCAGGGACCGGGCAGCTTCCACTTCTAAGAATGAGAGAGGGAGAAACTCAATTATAACACACCAGTGATGGAACCACTTTTAGCTGCCCGGCCAGCTCACCCTGACAATTGCTTATGTGCTCCACTACCTCATTTCTGCACGGCAGCCTGACCAAGTTCACTGTTACCTGATGACCCGAGAAGACACCCATAAACATTCCTAGAAGTCAGGAAGAATGCTTAGTACACAGTGCAGAGAGTTAATGTTTAAAGCTGTAATCCTCAACTAAGTTAATCAGTTTCTGGACCGAGACAGGCTTGGGAAAGATTTGTTTCCTGCAAATGCAGTTCAGGGGTGGCTGACGAGGGGAAGGAAGGAGAGAGTGCAGTGGATCCTTCTGCCACCTTGCTCCGACTTCCACCCTGACATCTCCCGGCTGTTTACCAGCCCCGTTCACCACTGCACACGGAGTGGGGCTCTCTCTTCATATGGAGTGGCCTTGTGCCTCTGCCTCTACTGACTACAAGATGTCCACACAGAATAAAGAAGACACTGGCCAAATTCTGGATTTAGGGGAAAGCACAGAAAAGCACAACGCTCCTCTTTTGTCACAAAATTTAATCTCTTTCAGAAACTCTGGGGTTTTCTTCTCTAGTCTTTCTCCAACAAACAAAAAATCTTCTATTAGAAAAAACAAAAAATAGAACAAGTAAGAAGAGGGAGACTGTCTCACTGCCTGCTTGCCAAAGAGCTCATAAGATTTTTTGTTGTTGCTGCATGTACAGTTCTAATCCAGGGCTTCAGAGAACTTCAGCCAGTCAGCAATACTCTGCAGAGCAGCTATGAAATGCGAGATGGTGTGAAAGGCAATGATTTCAAAACAAAAATCAAAAGCTGTGGGATGTGGCCAAAGTGAAGGTGAGGTACTAGAAAAAATATGCTCAATGCAATATTATATATAAAAGTAAAATAGAACAGAACAGGAAGTAGGGAAAGCTGCCCACTGGAGACTGAATTTGATCTAGGATTTAGAGATTGGAGGCCAAAAAATATGGGCAAAACAAAGGCAAGGATAGTTGAAATGTATTTACTTCCTGGTTACTATATAATTCTTTACAGCAGAAGTAACAATGTGATTGCTGAAACTTGGGTAGGCTTTACTAATGCTCTCATACAACCTAATTACCCACATCAGCCAAGTCATTCTGTCTAGAATAAATATCTTAATCTTGCCACTCTGAAAGATGCTACCAGAAGGCCTCCTAGAGATTTCTGCCAAGTACTCTGTGGCCCTCCTCTAGAATAATTCTTCTGCATTTCCCACATTGCCTGAGCCCCAGAAGGCTGACTTTCATGGGCTACAGCAAGGGACCCCAAGTTTTCAGTGAGGGTCAGTGGCATGAGGGCAGCAGGACAACAGAGAGGAGGAGAAGAATGAGGACAGGGCATTTGTCGCCCTGATTTAGTCCTGTTATCAACAGCACAGAGAAGCTTGCCCTGTGCATCCTTCCAAAGCCTTCTACCACACTCTCCCCAAGTATCTTGCTTGAAAAATGTAAGTTGCTTCCCGTCTCAATTCTGACCACATCAGGGTTGGCCCCAGAAAAGGGCCACAACACACTTCAGCCCTACCCTGGGTCACCATCCCATCCCTACCATATCCACTTTCAGAACAAGCCTAGAATACAGAGCCACCAAGCTCTCCATCCTTCTCCAGCCCTTTCCAAGCAAGCCAGGAACCTTTCTCTTTCCTGGGCAGAGGTGGAGTTCAAAATTAAGATACAAGTGATGGACTTCATTGTTTAGTAGGTTGACAAATGATAATACAAAGTCTGTTAGTCAACAGAATGGCCTTTATAAGTTCTTACAATAAAATATTTAACTACACTTCACTTTGGTTTTAAAATCTTGAAGTAAAGATTAGAAAATGTGTGTGATGGGAGGAAGAAGGGCAGACAAAGTAACCTCAGAATGAGAGCTATAACAAGGTGATGCTATTTCCACTCTTCTTATTCTGAGGTTAAGCTTATAGTATGTTCCATTTTTGTTGCCTGATTTTACTCCCTTCAGTATTATAAGTAGAATTTTTTTAAATCTCCCCATAAATTTCTTTCTAAATGAAAGTACATATACTCCTAGGAGACAAAGAATGCCTTATTTTACTGCCTAATAATACTACAATACATATTTAGTGAACTATTTCATTGTGAGAAATTCATATGATTTCTATACTGATAGTAGTAGGCCTCTGGTCTCAGATATACATTATTTGTGCTTATAAGCATCTCACCTCTGCTGCAGAGAAACAAATAAGCTCTTTAAAGCATGAATGTAATTTTGCAGATTAAGATCCTGGCTCTGAGGTAAGTTACTGGTAGTAACTTTTACCATCCAGGAAAAACAACTCCTACCATGAAGACTAAAATAAAGCATAACTCTATAGTCTTCCAAAGAACTACATGTCAAAGCTAAGGAAAAACACTATCGTAAACACTTTCTGTAAAGAAATGTTGGCATCCAGCATTTCAAGATGATCTCGGTGACATCCACTATATGTAATTCCTGGTACAGATAGGGCTTGCAATCCCACCTTCAGTTCAGGTGCCAGCCAGGTGCCAACCAGGAGTCAGTGAGCACAGGGAGGCCCTGGTCAGGCCTAATCTAACTAGGCGGGTGTGCATTTAA
Organism: Capromys pilorides; assembly: GCA_004027915.1. Classification (NCBI taxonomy): domain Eukaryota; kingdom Metazoa; phylum Chordata; class Mammalia; order Rodentia; family Capromyidae; genus Capromys; species Capromys pilorides. The sequence goes on along the minus strand of PVKN010025409.1, from coordinate 8,743 downwards.
AAGTGGAAAAGCCACAGCAGTCTCCTGCCTGAATGCAGGAAAGAATCAGGTGTCAAGCTGGGAATTGCCGAAAGAGAAGGACAGCTCTAGTGTCCATCAGCAGCCCCCAGACAACAGCTAGCATTAAAAGGAACATCCCTGTCTTCAATGAGAAGGCACTGAGTTTTTCCAGCAACCTGCCTAAGTTCAGGAGGAGAGCATGAGTCCCTTTGTGAAGTCCCAGGTGACATGATGACTGCAGACCATGAAACCTGATCCTGCCAAGGCGAGGTGGCCCGGGCTCCTGATCCGCGGAAACTGAGATGTAAGGAGCATGTGCTGTTTGGCTCAAGTCACTAAATGTGTGACCGTTTGTTATACAGTAACAGAAAACTAACACAGGAAGATACTTGATAAGTGTTAACACATTAGATCCTCTAGCTCTAAGCCATAATCTTCAAAACCACTGCACAAGCAATTTTGAACTTGGCTGAGTCACGTACATAAGTGACATTTGCCATACCATAATGACAGCAATAAATAGGTCAGAGGAAGTCCATTCAGACCCATTAATCTATTTGTCCTTCTATGGAAAAAAAATGAACTCATCACATTTCTAAGTTACAATATTGACCACATAACTTTGAACTTAAATTTTTGACTTCGGAATCATATGATCTAAAATAAAAAGTTATCAGTATAAAGAAAATAATTAATTCCAATTAGAAATAAGGTTTCCTTCCAAGCATAACATCCTCTGATCCTCTGTTTCAGAAGCAATTACAAAATAAGACTTACATTCTTTAATGTAAGTCTATAATAAGGTCTTACATTCTTTATCTTGCTTCTACAATCAGTACAACCGAGTTCCCACTTCCTATTAGTATTTTCTACTAGTTTTCATGAGGTTTTTCTTCTGGGAGGAGTTATTACTCTCTACACATACAAAATGGAAGAAATGGAATGACAGCAATGGAAGGAATAAGTTACATCCTGTGGCTGGCTATCTACTGGTTCCAAATCCCCAAAAACCATGAATTTATTACCTCACATGGCAAAGAGCCTCTACAGATGTGACTAAGAGACCCAGGTGGCCTAATGTCCTTATAAGAAAAAAGTAGAGAAAGATTTGCTGCCCTTGAGACATGTCAAAGAACGTATCCTGAGAAAGCCTCGACCTACCATTTCTGGCTTTAAAGATAAAGAAGCAGGAAAAAGCCAAAGAATGCAAGTTGCTTCTAAATCCAAGAAAATGCAAGGTAAGAGATTTCCTCCAGAGCGCTTCTACACAGAATGCAGCCCTGCTAAACCATGGTAAGATCTTTGACCTCCACAATTGTAAGAGCATAAATAAATGTGTCTTCTTTTTTTTTTTTTTAATGTGTTTTCTAAAGTTACCAAATTTATGAAAATCTATTGCAACAGCCTTGGCAAACCAACACTGGCCCTCTGGCTTCCTCTGAACAATCTGGTCCTAAAATGAGTCACAGAGTGACCATACAACATACTGTCCAAGCCAGGCTACTCCTGAGAGCAGAAGGAATATGATCAACAATTGTTCCTGGGTGATAGTCGTAAGTTTGTAATGTCCCAGGCAAAGTGAGGTTGGTGCTCAGCCGAGTCACCACACTTCATAGCAGAAAATTCAGTCAGGACAGACTGAAAGAAAAAAGTTAGAGGGACAGTCACTTCCCCAGAGACATGTCAAGGAATGTATTCCAAGACTCAACCAGCTGTTGCTGGCTTTGAATACACAAGAAGCAGGAAATGAGGGAACAGGTTTTTAACAACCAATACATAAAAACCAGGTGATTGCCTTGGGGGGCAGAGAGAGAGAGAGAGAGAACGCCACAGTACCTTAGGTAAGAGCAATGTCAGTTCTCAGAAACTGGCTACCTGGGAGAATCACCTGTTAGGCCCAATGAGTTTCCCCACTTTGTTTCATTACATGTGTTTTATGTCATAGTCTCAGGCCCCTCCTTAGACCTACTAAATCAGAATTTCCAGAAGTGCACCTTAGAATCAAATACTTCAATTATTTCTCTAAGTGATTCTAATGCAGTACTAGTCTAGCAGCAATTTTTTAAAGAAGTGGTAAAAAATGACATTTATGCTTACTTTGAAAACAGATCCTTATATTTGGGACCTCCCAACACACACACACACACATACACACACACACACACACACACACACACACACACACACACAAATACCAATACCACTACTTTCTCCATATTTCTTTTCTTCCAAACGCAATTTTATTTGTGAAGTCTAATACTCTTACTGAGGTATTAAGATGCCCACAAAAACCTGGGACTCCCCTGAAAACAGGTCTGCAAAGTCAGGGCTGCGCCATCAGAAGCAGGCAGCTCCACCACATCCTACAGCAGCAGACAGTACTTAAAGTACAACATTCCTTTAACAAAATATCCTGAAAGCATACAGATTCTAATAGACTTGTTCAATCTTATTTAAGGTAAGATAATCATTTGGGGTTCAAGAAAAAAAAAAAAAACAAGTTTGAAAACCCTGTCACAGAGGAAATGCCAGGCTGGGAGATAGCTCCGCAGCATAAGCACCTGCCTGGCAAGCACAAGGACCCAGGTTTGATGCCTGGTACTGCATGATACGCCAGCACCAGAACCCCAAGCATGCCACACAGGCCACTGAAACTAAGTGTGGTGGTACGCATCTATAATCCCAGTTCTGGGGAGGCCAAGACAGGAGGATCACAAGGAGTCTGAGCTGTACTGGGAGAGCTTGTGTCAAAAAGGAAATGCGTGTATACGGTAAGAGATTATGTAGATGGTAGTAATGCTTCCTTGGCATCAGCTCTAATACTCTAGAGACTTCACACTGCAATGATTCTGAGAACAAGCACAAGCACTCTGATGGCTGACAAAATAAAACTATGAATCATGCTGAAAAGATCCATTTGCCTGTATCTCCACTGCCCAGGTTTCCATGTGTTTAATTGGAAAAGTAAAGACTGCACCCCTTTGGAGTATTTAAAGCTAATACTGTATTCACCATATGAAACAATTCTGATGCCTTCTGCTGTCATACTTGCTAAAGGCAGTGGGGCTGCACTGAGGGCTCAGTGAAACACGTGACTTGAGTGTAGACAGGGCTGAATGTGGCTCAGAGGTACGCACAAGGCCCTTGGGGTGATGCCTCGCTTCACCTAAAAACCAACAATAGCACCACCTCAGGTTACAAATAGTTCTCCAATAATGTAATGTCAGAAGAACCCTCTGGAATTCACACTTAACGTACAATATTTTTCTAAACCTACTGACAGACCACACTACGCCCATAAAGTGAGAGTACCTGGAGAGTAAAGTAGCATTTCAATGGTGAAGCTTCCACACACGTACTGTTCACAGGCTGCCTTTTAGAGAGCCCGCGAACAGCATCCGTGGAACTCTGCCTTCTTTCACAAACATCAGAGGGGACAATGTAAACCGCAGGCCCCTCCAGGCCTCACCACCATAGCTTGCCCTGCTACCCATGAAGTGAGATGTGGTTTGGAAGCAAAGCGCTCCTATCAATGGTCAGCTGGCTTTTGTCACTCGGCTTTTTAGCACGTGAATGTGCAAGAGAAACACTAAAGAACCAAGTATCTCTGATCAATGCACAGAATTCACTTAATCCTCTTCTTGAATGAAAGGTACAGAGGAAATGGATAAATGCCATCCATCAGCATGGACACTAACAGGAGTTACATTTGCACATTCTGAGACAATAATGAGTATTAGGAATTAAATAAAAATGCCAGTAGAGGTTTTCAAACCGCAATGCACTGTTGAAGCTCTTAGTTTCCCTTCAGGAAAACATTTGAAGTCTATAATAGATTATGAAGGTACCTGTTCCATCAACAAAATGATGAACTACACTACAGTTCTGAGGCTAACTAAAGGAATATGTGTTGAGGTTTCCACAAAATAGGAAGAAATCCTCCTCCATTGCACTTAACAGACAATTTATCATGCCCATATGTGTAAGATACCATGCTAGGCACTGCACAAAAATAAAGAATACACTAGAAGTTTCCAACCCCTGGGTCCTCCTCAAAGCCCATTCCGTTGCTGGAAAAATACAGAGGCTTACAGCTCCGAAGTAAGGTTTTTGCTGCCTTGCTGGCAGCTGGCCAGCTCTCAGATTTTAGATGTCAAGGGCTAGGCGTGGGCTCTCTCAAAGCACAGCAGCTGCATACTTCAACATCACCTTGGAGACTCTCTCAGTGCAATCTGCTGAAACCCCGTCCACTTTCATCCCATCACTCATGCCACACTCCTGACCCCCAGCAACTCGCAGACCCTGTCCAACTCCAGTACGGGGAGCTATGGCAAGACTCAGCAGGAGGCAGGACCAGAGCATGATGCCTTTTCAGGTGCCACAGTCAAGGAATATTCTTTCCTCAGAGTATGTGGCATTGAGGGCCAGCCAAATACCTCAGGGGATTACAGCTCCTGAAAGCAAGCTCAGGGGCTGGGAGTTTAATCCCCAGGCCCGCAGAGCTGGCCCTGCCCCCAGGGCATGCTGAGAGTGCAATTGAGACTGGGCGTGGTGGCAGCTCTTGGGAGGCTGTAAACAGGCGGATCACTATGAGTCTGATCTAGTACTGAGACCCTGAGCACCCTATAGACTCTTCCCTAAAATAAAATAATAAAAAAATAAGAAGAATTACATTGCATTTGAATAGAGGTTTGAAGAATGGGGAATCAGTTATACTTTCTAAGTCACTGGGCTGACGATTCAGCCACTGAGAAACTAGCAAACAAAAGCGAAAGGTAAGCCTCTAAAACACCTGTTACCATACATTATGTAGCTTTTAACCAACACCGAGTGCTAGAGAATGTAAATAAATACACAATGTGTGTTTTATGTACCTAACTACCCAATGTTCCCAACTATTTAACTCATACACATGAGTTACCTGTCACTATGAAAGGCAGGTAATATAACACAAATGTTCCTGATAAGCCAACCTTACATTTGATACAACTGACAAGAATCTTTAACATTTTAGTGTTACAATCAAATACGTAGCTATACATCTATAAAATTTACTAGATGAAACTCATCATAAGGTGAGCAGAACATTCGACATTTTTTCTCACATCAGTTAAAGAAAATTTTGCTGGAAAGCCTTGAAACTCCACGCTACCCTGGGTCTACTCTATACTGTAAACCTCATTATGTATTAATGAGGGAAAAAAGCCCACAGGTGAAGAAATAAATTTTTAAACATACAGTTTCAAATGAAAGGCAAACTGCAGACCAAATTGTCATCAAGGCAATTAAACTTACATACCATGCAGTCTACTGCACTTTGCAGTTTCCCAACTTAACCATTAAAGCTTCCAGTATGGTGATAAAGGTTTTCTGCTTGTGAGTTTTAAAATTCCAAATGTGTATCTTGCATTTGTCAATAAAATTGCTAATCATACCCCCAAATCCATTCTTTCTCCTTATTAATAAATGTTTTGCTGTTAATATCATGGTTATCTGAACACCTTACACATAGTAAGCCTCCTTCTAGCTAAAACAGCCATGCCCTGGCCAATCGGAACAGTACAGTCTCGAAAGGAAAGGATGGGTCTTCCCTTCTTCCCTTCTCACTGGTTAAGATACAGAAAGGTGGCAGCACATAATCTTGAATTATATGACCAGGGGCAACCCCTGGGCAACAGCGGAGGACCAAAGCAGAAGATCCTGGGTCCTCAACCCAACAGAGCTTACCAGTTCCTGGCTGTTTATGCACTGGGTATAATGTAGAAAAGAGATAAATTTCTATGTTAGTAAGTCCTTGTAACCTTGGATCTTTGTTCAAAGAGCCCAACCCACATTTAACTGACACAGACTCTGATAGCTAGATGCAGTTGCCACCCTAAATCTAAGAGAATCTGTGACACGTGACAATTAGAGGCTAAACAGCAGGTAGCAAAGAAATTGTCAGGTGAAAACTGCTGGCTCTTGTGCTACGACAAAATGTTTTGTCAACTGTCACCTTGAAAAGGGGTATACAGCTTAGCAGTCAAAGCACCTGACTGGCAAGTGCAAGGGCCAGAGTTTGATACCCAATACTGTATGTTGTGTTGGCCCCAGAACCCCAGGCATGGTGGTGCATGTGTGTAATTCCAGAACTAGGGAGGCTGAGACCTGAGGATCACCATGAGTCTAAGCTGCATAGCAAGACTCTATAACAAATAAATAAATTTAAAAAGAAAGTTAAGTACCTTGAAAGTAACTAAGCTTCTAACTTAAAGGAAAGTTATTCAAAGATTAAGAATGTTAGTGTATATTGTCATCTTTTTGCTACTTTCCACAAAGTCCTGCAAGAAAAATAAACTTGGCCTAAATAAAGCAGTCTCAAGCAGACATGAAAGAGAATTCAAGTCTACTGAGAAAAGCTTGAAACATCTAATCCAAGTTGGATAGATGTCTGCTAAACAGGAGCCTAGTTCGTTTTTATTCCACATTAACACACGAAACACATCAGCCACATGCTGGGAGCTAGACCAGCAATCAAGAAGATATTAAAAGCATTATATTTTCACCTAAGAAACCAGGGGGATTTGCAGAACACAAACTAGAATAACTAAATAACTAAAATCTAGCATTTTGTCTGAGGGGGCACACAAAACAAATTACATTTGACTGTGGTTTCCTGAACCTAACCCATGCAGATGGCCAAAAAGCCTAGTGTATTTCTGAGAGAATATGGTTAACTAAGCACAGAGACACAAGCCTGAACACTAAAGCCTATGAGTGTTCAGCACAAAGACATCCCCCTTATGCTCCTTTACTGGCACCAGCAGGAAGTCTATCTGAGAGCTACCTCTACCTAAGAAAATAATGCACTCTGTAGCAGCCACCGTAGATGAGGTCATGGAGAATACCAGACAATAAAGAATCTCCCAAACGACAGAGCCAGAAACCCTAGAAAACAAGAGATTTCTTCCCCAAAGGCAGTACCACAAGCTTACCAGGAGTGTGACAGTGACTTTTTTCTACTGCCAAGATAAAAATCTTCCTGGTTCCTACACACAAGATTGACAAGTGCTAAAGACCAGTAACTGTGTTTCCCCTTCTCCAGAGTATTACCCCACTTCTCCAGAGTATTACTCCACTTCTCCATCACTGTTTCACCCCTACCTTACCATTGCAGACACTATGAACAGGATAAGATTTGTAAAGCAGGGATACCTTCCATGCACGGGAAGCAGAACGCATATGTAGTAAGTGCTAGATGTCTCCCAAAGCCCATGATCTGCTACCATAGTAACAGGAATTTCAGCCAGGCATGGGGCACTCTGCTTCCTCTCCTGCTCTGCAGCCACCCTGAAGATGACTGCACTCTGACCAAAGGCCGCAGCCCAAGAGACGTGTCTCCTTCTAAGTCAAGGCCTTCAAAACGGAGACCTTCATCGCTTCCTTTCTGCTGGGGTCCTCACATCACCTTGTGTCCTGGGCGCATGGGATCAACATCCTGGTAACCACAAAGATAGAAGGAACCTGTGCCCCAGGGCCGCACATTAGCAAATCCTATATCCTAATTCTATTTTAGGAAACCATTCACTGCTAAAATAGGAGTTAAAACGTAGTACTAAATTGCTACTTGGTTTTAGAAAATAAAACAGGCTAAACAGGCTGAAAGTTCACCGGTATAAAGCACACTCTTTAAATCTGTAAACAATTAAGAAAACTCAGGATTATAGAAGTTGGTTTTTTTTTTTAAACTAAATTTTAAGTTAGCACCTCCTATTAAATTTGTATTAGTACATACTCACTTTAGAATTTGTTGGGATAAAACTTTCTATTAGTTCATGTTCCTCAATTTTTTTTTCTTTGTTTTGTTCCTGTGATGCTGAGGATTGAACCCAGTCTTTCCTACGTTAGGCACATGCTCTACTACGAGGCCTCCTTCCCAGAAATGTCAATTTTTTCAAAGATAACTTTGATGAAAAAAAATCTGTCGGATTCATATTTATTCAGGATTTAAACTTATTTCAATAAAAACAAACATACTGCATATCATACAGAGATATCGTCTGAAAGAGGAAAACTAGTTAACAAAATAATAATATAGAGTCTGCAAAAAAACAAAATCTACACACACTTCAACAGTTTGCCACATTAATAAGTGTCTGGAAGCTGAGAGCCACCACGTTGAGCTCCACCTCTTATAATGTTAACAGCCAAAGGCAACTTGCCTTAATCTCATGATGTCTCACTTAGTATTAAAATACTCACGTAAGTCTTCCTCTCCCTCATGTATACTTTCTGGCAGACTGCATATATGCTTAATATGTTACTGTTCACATATTGCACTTCATGTCTCTCTAACAAAAATCTACTCTGCATTCAGGAGGTAGATGCTGAAATTCAGCAATACTGAATTATCCACAACTCTGGCTCTAGCAGGACAATATGTGACACAAATTGGTAAGTAATGTGCCCCTCGGTGCCTTATCCAGAGTCCCTCAGGGCTAACTAAAATAGGCTTCGCATAGCTCTAGTTTCACTTGGGTTGGCTTGCCAGGATCACCAGTGGTGAATCCCTAAAAACCAAAGTGCATTTGCAAGCCACATAAACCAGAGGGCCGGCCTGACAGCTCAGCAGACTGAAGCACCTGCTTCCGCATAGTAGCAGCAGGGGTTTGATCCCTGGTGTGCCGTGCTGGTCCCACTTCTGGAGAGTGTTGAGATGGTGATTGAGACTGGGTGTGGTGGTGCGTGCCTGTAATCCCAACAC
>PVKN010025408.1:0-14119 GCA_004027915.1 Capromys pilorides | reverse complement strand
TTATATGAGTTAAATATAAATATACATATATATATAAATTTCATGTTTATTGTTTGAGTTTTATATATTGATATTAACCTTTATGCCATAGTTTTAAGAGATACTTTCTCAACTTTCTAATTATCTTTTACATTTATTTTTTATTTTAAAAATGAAGATGTACTATTTGATCTACTGATGATGACCGTCCTTCTTGGTCATAGTGCAGTCTAGGCGCTGTGCTCCTTAGCATGTGTCCAGTGGCCAGGGACAGCTGGGTTTCCTTGTGCAGCTGCCGGCCACTTGTGCTTCTGTGAAACACTTGTTCACTGTTCTGTGAACACTCCACTGCTGTGAAGAAAGATGCATTTGCAGCTTAGAAAAAGAGATGCTCCTGGAGACCGTGATGCTGAGTGAGGTCAGTGGGCCACAGAAGCATAGATGGGGCAGGTTTTCTCCTACATGAAAAGTGAGGAATATGGCTGGAGAGAGAAAAACAAAAGACATGGAAGAGGAAGTAGAGAGGCAGATTTGTCTCAAAGAGAAAGGAGAACTGGAGAGGCAGAGTGGGGGAGAGAGTGGAGAGATGGAGACAGAAGCAGAAGCTTAGGGCGGAGCGCGTATGAAAACCAGCTACACACATGCTGCTAGTATGTTCAAGGAGGAGCAGGACCAGCAGGTGGGGGCAGCAGGACAGGAGAGAGAGGATGGAATGAGATAGGAAAGGAGACGTGTCGTGCACATGCCCCAGCTGCACACTGCACCTGAGCCTTGTGATAGGCTCCAAAAAAACTAAAGATGTTTAAAATTCACATCTGCTGAAGTGCCTGCTTAGGCAGACACAGGAACAGGGGATTGATCCCCAGCGTGCTGTGCCAGCCCCGCCCACAGGGCACGCTGAGCCTGGGCATGAGACTGGGCGTGGTGACGCTTTCCTATAATCCCAGCGCTTGGGAGTCTGACAACAGGAGGATCATTACAAGTCCATTCTGTGTAATGAGACCTTGTAGACCCTGTACTAGATACATTAAAATCAATCAATCAATCAAAATAAATAAGATTCACACCTAGCAAAGTTTTTATCTCTAAATAATTCATAAATTTAAAAGTTCTTCCTCATTTTGCAATTTTACAGCTATTTGTTGTATTTCTATAAAGATTTATTTCCAATTAAACTATGTATTATAAGTTCTGGAGAAGTATTTTGATGTGGTCAGTGTCAAGATCTAAAAGGGATCTCTTTTTATCTTTTATTTTACTGCTCTCTTGTTTATGTAGTTTATATTAGTTTGAGATATCAGTTGTTTGCCATTTTAACTAACTGAGTCTTATTTTAAGTAATTAAGTCATCCCACTTTGTTCCTACCATGATGGACAGAGCGAACCTCTTTCTTCTAGAATTTCTTTTACAAAATTTACTATTTACCAAACATTTATTAATGCCCATTTAAGTGTAAGTATTGGACTAAGAAAGCTGCTTTTGTGAAGTGGATTTGGCCACAGAGCGTAGCTGGTGTCATGAAGACAGTTTCATTATAAATCCTTTATCTGAATTCTAGCCAGGCTCCATAGGCTGCATACACGTTTTTTATAATGCACCAAGAATGAGAGATTCCAATTTACATGTCAGATTTTTTTAAGCATTTACAATCCTGGAAGCTGTATATGAATTTAAAGGCTGGTACTCAATATGATTAGTTTTGAAGGTGCTTAGGTCTTCTTAGTCATCGATTCAATAGTTCCAAATAGCCACCCAAGTTTTAACTGCCGTCACTTATTGCTCAGGAAAATTCATTCAGATTAAAATAATTTAAAGACAGGTGTTGACAAAAATATTCTGAGCATATTCATTGTCAAGACACTATGTATGGGGGCTGGGGAGATAGCTCTGTGGCACAAGTGCCTGCCTGGCAAGTGCAAGATCATGAGTTTGAACCCCAGTCCTGAAAAAAAAAAAGACATTATGTATGAGATAATCCAAGACTTTTCACTTTCTGAATCAGCCTTTTTATACCACTTTCTTCAGTTCAGGGAAAATATTATTTACCATGTTGTGGTAAATATTCTAGATGTTTTGTAGTATAGAACTAAATCAAGTTTATCCCTTGAATTAATCATCTAGGTTATAATCTCTCCATGCTGGAAGGGCAGCATGGAATACGCATATTATGCTATATTTGCTTAGGAATAGAGATATTTTAAAGTTTTAGATATTACGGTGTGTCAGCTCTGGAAAACAGAATGATTATAATCAAAATGGTTTGCTATTGTGGGGCCATATGCCTTGGATATTGGTCTCTGTGCTCCTTAGACCCTACGCTCTCTGTTGCAGGCAAATGAGCCTTACTGTATGCTTTCAGCTTTTCTTCATTGAGTAAAGGGCTGTATTTGTAGCCTAATTCCATCTATCTATAGCTGCAAGAATCTGGAGGAGAGAAATCAAATATTCTTTGACATGTTTTTATGTCTCATAAAGACAACATAAAAACTGGTCAGTTAAGATTGCAATAGTTAATTATTCACTTGATGAAATTATTTTTTATACAGTAGTATGCTTCTAACATTCCTTCCATTAAAGAAATTGAAATGATGTGCTGGAACTTGGCTTTTCCTCCACAGTGTTCAGGGAATAGGGCGTGTGAGTGTTACAGAACAGACGTCAAGACGGTTTGTGGCCCGTGATGAAGAGACGAGGTTCTGGTTGTCTGGTTGGTGCTTTCCAAATCCTTGCCTTGAGGTTGTTTATGTTGTTGGGAAGTTTTCTTTCCTTCTTTCAAGTGAGGACTAGCATTTGACAGTGTCATCTTCATGAACCGTGCCTCTCTCCACTTCTGTGTACGTTTCTTATTAGCTCTAAATCTCCCTGAAGATTTTTCACCAACCTTACCATGAAGCAATTGAACAAACAAATAACCAAACCAAACAACTGTCGCAAACTGAGGAAGAGCACCAGTTGCTTTAATGGCACAGAAGTCACTAAGCTAGAATGAAAAAGAAATTCTGTCGCATGAGAACATGACATTTTCCCACAGGAGACTCAGGATAAATTTTTTTTTCTCTTGTTTCACTTCTGTACTAAAAAAAAATGGCTGGAAATACAGTGGAACATAACACATACCTGCTGAATTAACGAGAATAAATAAAACAGCACATTTTATTTTATGGCGAAGATACATCTTTGAAGTAGATATACTTGACAGTCTATATTTTCAAATGACACTTTTTTTTTTAATCTCCAAGAGTTTTTCATTTTGAAATCTCGAGGCAGAACATAATGGAGTTCAAAAAGATATACACCCAGCTTGCATGCGGTATATTATTTTGACTTAACCAAGTGAGCAGAGTAGATTGTGAGTTTGACTTTTTAGGTAACCACCAACTTTAAAAAATACAGTAAAATGTGGACAAGAATGTTAAAGTACCAGAGCACTGCTCCTAGCAGGGGAAATGGGAAGTATGTAGCTGAAGCACATTTCAATATGCAAGTAACCCAGGGAAATGATAACCGTATCACAGATGCAGAAGATTCTTTGCCTTCTTCACAACTCCGTGCATTAACCTGATAATTTCAAATCTTAATTCCCCTGGCCCCAGCCCCCATTATCTGCCTCCTGCCCAAGGAATCCTTTCTCTCTAATGATCTATGAAGAGGTTAATCTGAAGTGTGGTGAGGTGCTCAGAACTGCAGATGGGTTGCTAGTGATCTTGACCACACTTTCAAAGAAGTCGTAATTGTGCAAGTGGAGAACCACAGAAGGCGCCTCTGTCACTAGTGTGGCTTCAGTGCCTGAGTGGCAGCTTTCTTTCCCATTGACATCGATTGTGACCCCAAGGCCTCTTCCCAGGATCATGCCTTCCCAGTGGCCAGGACCTCACAGATGAGTTCAGTGTGAGACAGGGTTGCCTCTGTTCTGGTTCCTTTTCTCTTCAGGATTTGGGTGTCCCTAAGACAGATCCTAAAATGGGTCCAGCAACCTTATCAGTTTGGGCCCTCAAGGGAATATCATTCAGATGAGCTGGGACAGCCAGTCCTTTAAGCTGGCCATTAGAATAATAGCACCCTCGCTTAGCCAACAGAGAGCACTACTCTGTGACAGTGATCTCAGAATCTCCAAGAATTGATTCACAATTTTTCTGTCATAATGTGCTATGAATTTGCATATGGAGATTACTCAGAGAGCTTCCATACTTCATGACATTGTTCCTGTCAAGGAGTTCTTCCATATGACCCTGGAAGCACAAGTCACAAAATTCAAAGTAGACTAAAGAATTTAAGCATTCTTGGTATTTTTGATCACCTTTGTATTCCAAAAGGTCCTCAAAATTGGCATTTGGAAAATAAATTTCTAGTGCCTTCCTGCCCTCTTGCAAACTCTTTTCATCCAGGATTTCCTTTCTTAATATATGCCAAGAGCCAAGATGAGAGAGAGAGAGAGAGAGAGAGAGAGAGAGAGAGAGAGAGAGAGAGAGAGAGAGAATAGGGAAGGGAGAAGACAAACAAGATAAAGAATCTGAGAGTTTTCCTCAAATTCTCCCTTCCCTGAAGCCCATCATATCCTCCCCGTCTGGCTTCCAGCAGTTCCATGTGCGCTCTACTTGTTGTTAAGTTCTATCTCTGAAGCAGCCTCCTTGGTCCAGCATGCCCAGCCACTTCCCAGCTCACTCTCTTGTTAGCCATCTGAAATGCAGCCTTACATTTTTTCTTGCTTATTTCAGTCTTCTCTTCTCACTGTAAACAGAATGTTTTAAGCCAAAAGAGAATCCGTACATCACGACCTGCCTTGAGTCCATGTGCTATTGCCCTTGCCTACCTGTAGTCTTAACCCAGAGCCTGTCTTATTCACGTGACATGAATTGGTGTAATGTTCTGTGTACCTCACGTCACTGTGTCATCCTTCCCACCAGCCCCCTGTCCCCTTGCTAAGGTCCATACCTTGCCTTTTCTGGTTGAGCATTCATCTACCATATTCCCAGGATGTGGTGCATAATCGGCGAGTGTGAATGAGTATGTGTTAGCTGGATGAGCCAATTCATGAAGACCAAACAGAGCATGAGTTTCCCTTTCCGAACTTGGGACCATGCCATGTGACCTCATGGTTATCCAGGTATGGCAGGGGCTTCTCTGAGCACAAGCAGAGATAGGAGTTTTAATTATTTCCCATCATGTGCATGTTTTTATTCGCTGAGTTTCTTTTTCCTTTTTCGGAAGTTCCATTTCTCTTTTTCTCAGTTACTCTTCTCTCATTGCTGGAACAAAATACCAGGCACCCAAAATCAAGGAAGGAAAGGTTTATTTAGCTCACCGTCAGTGGAGGTATAAGTCCCTACCCAGCTGGCTCTAAGGCAGAATGGCACATGGCAGAGGGCAGCAGTTCATGGTGACACAAAACAGCAAGATAGCAAGAGCAAAAGGGAGGCGAAGTGGCAGCAGTGGCACCAGAGGCAGAGGGCAAGCCTCACCCTTACTTAAATAGCTTTCAGTCTGTCTGCCCCAGGTGAGTGTAGCACTCATACCCATAATCCCAGCAGCACCCCCAGCCATAATCCTGGGCTTGGATCATGAATTAGTCATAAACTCTAGAAGTCACTCCAGTGACTACATGAGGCTTTTGGGGGATACCTAGATAGAAACCATAACATTTCACTCCTAAAACCCCAAAGACTCATGTACAACCCTTTGTGCAAAAGGCGTTTTAGTCCATCTCTAAGATGGACTAAGTCCATTTCCAAAGTCCTAACAATTTCAGCATTGCTGAAAAGTGTTGAGCATTTTGTCCCAGGAACAAGAGACAAGTAACCGGGACGCTCTTCTTCCTTCTCCATTTCATTTTTGCTCTCCGTGTTCCTGTTTGCATCTAGGAAGTATGCTTTCCAACAAAAGCCACATGTATTTCAATTACTATTAAAAGGAATGGTGGCTATTTCAGGCTTTCTAGAAAGACAACAAAAATATCTTCCTCCATATCAGTCCTTGTATGTCATACACCTCATTTAAAGTGTTGGACAGCTCTGCTAAAGAACATGCATTTTTCAATACTGTGAAAATCAAAGTGAATTTCAGCAAGCTGATGATGACAGCATGACAAGAAGTTGACTGCATACGACATGCTCTGAGCTATCCCTGGATCACTGTAACGAAATTAAACCCGCAAATGAGAGCTTTCCTGCCTCCATCAGAAGCACACACACTATTAATGTGTGAAGTCACACCAACAAACTCACGTGTAATTACCAGAGTTGGAAATGGATTGTTATGTTTGATTTTTCTTTTTCATATACATATTTGCATTTGAAGGTACTTAAAGTCATAGATACTATCCTTAGTGTGACCCTTGAAATAGCACGGTAGCTAAATGTTCACACTTGTCCTTTTTTAGCTTTAAAAGAAATGTCACATGCTAGGTTTCTGTAAATGACCCACATTCAGATATGAACCAAACATAATAGCTTCTGCCACTCACCAAGCAATGAGCTGCTGCAAATGTAGGACACAGGGCAGAGGACTTGGTAAATTGCTTTGTTTCGCTGGCAATCCTCAGAACCTGTGGCATAATATGCGACCTGTTTTATACACAATAATGCCTAAGGCTTGGTGGACAGGTGGAGTGCAGTTTCTTTTTTAATTACATTTTGATGAAATAATTTAAAAATACAAAATATTCAGACCTGTAAAATACGTATATTGTTGAAGAAAATCCAAGTTTGCAACCATTAGCCCACCAAAATGTACATTTCAATGGAATATCATAGAATTTGAGCTTTTTATTTCAAAAGACAAGGCTACAAAAATTTCAATACTACAATGAATTTGCACATCCTTTTCCTAGAGCCAGAAATTGTTAAAAAGTTTTCATTTGCTTTTATTTTTCTCTTTTTTCATCTAATATGATTAAATACCTTCAAGTTCATATCATTTGATTTAATTTTTATTTTATTTTACTTTTTTGTGTTTGGTTCAGGGTCTCACTATGCAGCTCAGACTTATGGTGATCCTCCTGTTTTCAGCCTCCCTAGCACTAGGATTATAGGTGTGCGCCACCATGCCTGGTCTCTGTGGCTGGTTCAACAAGCCCAGGGTTGGGGCTGGCATGGTGTATGGTGCCAGCAATCAAACACTGGTCTCTGTGCTTGCCTACTTAGCCCTCTGAGCTATCTCGCTGACCCTTATAATTCAATTTATTAACATACATCTAATAGCAGAAAAAGAGTGCACATATATCTTAGTATTCCTGACCCACTCAAAAATACTGAACTTTCAAAGCTAAATATAATCATGAAAAGTTTAAATTTTTAATATTGTATTGAGTGATCCTGAATATATAAAGAAAATGATTGTTTGCTTTCTGTCCTCAACATCACCAATACAGAATTTGCTATGGCACTGGAACTGTTTGTACATTGCTTACTTTTTGAGAAGTTCAGTTAACATTTTATTGAGTTCTTGAATTTTCTGAAGAGAGCCATAAATTGGATAGATTCAAAGATATAAAACATGACAAAGTATCCTGATAACCAAAAGGATAAAATAACTTGCTTTTGGATATGCATTACATTGCATGTCTAAGCATATTATCAAAAGTTCTATAATTATTATTGTTCAATTTAGTTTTTGGTTTTACACATATAAGTGTAGAATGTTTCCTCCTTGCTGTGAAAACTGTCTTTATAGAGCTGTAATATTTGCTACAGACTAATAAAGTTTGGTAAATTGGCTTGTTAACAACACATCATGGAGTTGTTCCCTCGAAAATGCCACCCAAAATGGCAGGAGAAAAAAAATTGAAAGAAACTAAAATATAATTAATTTTGGTACAACTTCCTGTATTACAATGTGCCATTTTGTTCTTTGTCAAAACATTTGTTTACCATCCTGTAGATTTTGGGTGTTTACATAATCATTCTCTCACCCAAAATGAAAGAGAAATACAGTTAGATATTTTGTGGGCCAAAGAAACAGAAGCCAGAGGAAAGAGGACTGTGATTCCTAATTAATTCAAACTTAATTGCATTGTTGATAATCCTGCACTTAAAATCTTCATATAGAAAATGTTTATGGTGGCAAATTGACAGCAATTTAACTACATTACATCTTGCTATCATTAAAAGAAAAAGATGAGTGTTACATTAAATGAGCTTAAGAGAATGACAAAGACTAGTTCTTGTTTAACAAGCCGACTAGTAAATCACCCAAATGGTAGAGCTAGAATCTCAAAGCACAGTAGAAGCAGAAGTTGTCCTTGTGGCTCCAGCTCAGGGGTAGAGTGCTTGCCAGGCATGCACAGGGCCCTCGGTTCAGTCTCTGGGACCTCGGTGGGGAAAGGGGAGAAAGATGGCAAGATGGCACTGGCCAGACAATAAATAACAGGTATGGAAATATTTTCACTGTGTTGCGTGCCAACTGGTTGAATGACACCTAGACTACATGGGGTGGTGAGTTTCCAACCATCTATTTTAGGGGCTTAGAATCAAAGAATCAAAATGTAGTTCAAGGAAGTCACTCACTTGTACTGTTTTGGAGCCAGGTGTGGCAGTACACGCCTGTAATCTCAGCACTTGGGAGGCTGAGGCAGGAGGATCAGTTTGAGTTCCAGACCACCTGGGCTACAAAAGTGAGCTCAAGGCCAGCCTGAATTGCATAGCGAGACCATGTCTCAAAACAAACAAACAAAAATCCTTCTACTGTTTTGACTCAATTCAGAATGAAATAAACGTGAGGTAGCTTTGAGTTTAAATGTTTTCTGTTACCTAGAAACAGTAAGATAATTTTTTATCTTAATACATTAATATACAAATACAGGATTAAGTTAGGATTAGTATAACACAATGGATGGGAATCAACAGCAGTGAAGTCAGGATGGTGTAGGTATTTCATCTTCTCTGAGTATAGCAGCACTTAATAGAAAAGCTTTGCAAATGTTGACCTAATCAATATCCACAGTGTCCATCCCTGTGTGACTTAGCTGTATCCATGAATTAACAGAGTTTCTACCATGGGGCAGTGAGACGGAGGCATACAGGAAGCATGAATCCAAGCTTAAATATTCTTTAGCCAAATTCCTCATAGTTGGACTAGTAAAGAATTGACAGTCCTGATTATTGGTCAAAGGTTTCCCAATTTCCTAGTCCATTATTTGGACATCTAAAAGTGAATCAGAGGTTGGCGAGATAGCTCAGCAGACTAAGAGCCTGCTTTGGCAAGTGCAAGGACGACCAGGGTTTGATCCCTGGTCCCGTGTACTGTCCAGGCACCCCCACCCCTGAGTGTGTGGTTGTGGCAGGGCACGCCTGCAATCCCAGCACTGGGGAGGCTGAAAACATGAGGATCACTATGAGTCGGAACTGTATAGTGAGATCCTATATCAAATATATAAAATGAGAAAAAAATTAAAAATGTAAAACTGAATCAGTAAATTTATAGGAAGTAACTGCAAAACACTCATATGGCTGTTGTCAGGTTAATATTTTGACAGAACAAACTAGCACCATGAAGTACAAGGAGCAGCAATTTATTACACTTTAGTTTTATTTTTAAAATTTTCTCTTGCCAATTTCGGTAGCATTTTGTACTGAGATCTTTTTTTCTTTTCTTTTTTTTTAAGGGGGGCGGGGGCTACAGGGTGTTCAGGGCCTCACTACTACTTTGGACCTGTAGTGATCAACCTGTTTACAGCCTCCCAAGAGCTGGAATTGCAGGCACGCACCACCACACCCAGTCTCAACTGCACCCAGGGGGCAGGGCTGGCCCAGCAGGCCTGGGGATAGAATCCCTGGTCCCTGTGCCTACTTGCAGGTGCTTTAATCCGCTGAGCTATTTGGCCAGCCTTGAGAAACTCCTTAATGCATTATTATCAAGTCGATTTATCAACTTTTACTAGAAATGGGAAAAATGAACAAAACAAATACAAGTTGATAAAAATATAAATTGAATGAAAGACTAATTATTAATCATTAATTTCCCTTTCCTATTTTACAGAAATTATTTGATGATTAAAATGAACTAAATAAACAGAAGTTGATGGAAATGCATATTAAAACTTGGAGGAAAAATAACATTTGGGGAAATTGAAAAGAATAACGCACAACTGTGTTCTTAGGTTGCACAACGACTCCTGGCTGTTAGACGCTTTTCAACGCATCCACAGTGAGGAAGCCAAGCTCTTCATACCATACGACTTGGAGATTTCCAACCAGGAACTAAGTTACATAGTGAAAAGATCACAGCAGTGGAGAGGAATCAATGGGGAAAGAAGGAAGGTGAGCAGTGTGAAGCTGATTTCTTTTTGCACATACTGAAGAAATTCACTCTGCTACCATTTCAGCAAGAGGTTGTATTTTCTAATGCTCCTGAACTGAGTCATTATTTTGTGTGCCAGCAGCTTACAAATGCTATAATTTGACTTTATACTGATTTTCTTAATCAAAATGAAGACACTAGGCTGGGTGCTTCTTATAGTTCAGCACAAATTTTTCTAAGAAATATTTAATACTGTGTACATTTACATATGGTTAAAGTACACAAGGGTAGGGCCGTCTAGATAACTCAGCAGACTAAAGCACCTGCTTAGGCAGAAGCAGGGACTAGAATTCGATCCCCAGAGCGCTGTGCCAGCCCCCCCGACAACCATGCTCTGAGACAGCAACTGAGACTGGGCGTGGTGGCGCACGCCTGTAATCCCAGCACTTGAGAGGCTGAAAATAAGAGGATCACTACGAGTCCGATCTATGTAGCAAGACCCTGTAGATCTTGTACTAAAAATAATAATAATAATAATAATAATAATAATAATAATAATAATAATAAAATGTGCACAACGGTTTTGAGGACCATAGTGGAAGCTGGTACTGGGGTTTCTTCACGGGAGGAGGGTGTGGGCTTTATGGTAAGCTGTGCTGAACAGCGGAAGGGAAGGCGCCTTCTGCTCTGCTCCCCCTTCGAGGCCCGTGCAGTCCAGTTCCGGACTCTCATCCCCCGTTGGTAATCTTCTCCACAGACTTCTCCTGGGGGGAGGGACTTTATCCTCCAGCTTTTTCTCTGCCCGCGCCTTCCAGGGTCCTGCACCTGACTTACTCCTCTTACTCTGCACATTGCTTTTTGTTCACCGTCTTTAAAATTCTCTGCTACATGCTGAAGATTCCCAGGTGAGTGTCTGAAGGCTGCGTCTCCATCCAGAGTCTCACACCAACCAGCCACAGGGCTCATCTTGCTGGCTCCACGAGGGCGGCCCTAAGGTGCCAGGGATCCTCCACTGCTGTCCAGCCAGTGCCTCCTTCATGTGCATTGCTAATAAACACGGTCATGTCACCTACATGAGGAAGTCCCTGAATTAACACGTGGGCATTCTCTGGACACAATATGCTCATCCACTTCGACTCAGAAAAGCCTCGAGATCAGAGTTTTTCTGTATGTTCCCTCGTCTTCTAGATTTTTATTGGAACGTAAAGTCCCACCCAATTTACCCTCTTAATGCTATTTTGGCTCTAATCGGTTTTCTCCTGAGAACATCCAGGACTGCGACGCTCAGCTGCAGGGAGGTGGTCTCACTTTTCAGTCAATGAATTCATGCTTCCCTCCTTGCCCAGGGACATTCCTAGCATGAAACTGTGATGCTGCCTTCCTTTGCCACAACCCCTTTAATAGCTGTGTCTCTCGGAGAGCAAAATCCCACATTCCTAAAATGGGATAACTGCATTTTGAAATGGTTTTCTCCTGCATCTTTCTCACTCTTCCTGTGTCCCCAACCCTCCCTCCTCTGCACGCTCAATGTCACTTTTCAGGACTTAGCACAAGAGTCACCTGTGTGAGGCCAAGCCAGCGGGGCCATTTCCTTGTTGTCAAAACTTTTTGCTTCAGTTGGTTTTTCTAACAATCGCACAGAGTTTGAGAATTCCTGTTCATGGGTCTCTTTGGTTTAGACTGAGATCTCTTTGTGGAGCTAGAATGACTTCTAAATCTTGGGCTGGTGACATAGCTCAGTGGACGAAGCACCTGCTTTGGCAAGTGCAGGGAGCAGAGTTCCCACCCTGGGGTGCCCTAAGCCTGTGACCAAGTGGGGGTGTGGTGGCGCGCACCTGGAATTCCAGCACTGGGGAGGCTGAAAACAGGAGGATCACTGTGAGCTGTGAGCTGTGTTGTGAGACTCTGTGCCAAACACACAAATGAAAAAAGAAAAGTACCTGTCTCTCCTATTTGTTCAATACATAAAAGAACATGTGCATGAATGGTTGAAAAATTGTATCTACAGTAATTTGTCCACACATCTGCACCTTATAGGTACCTCATCCTCATATCTGCCTCCCTGCCTATATAAAGCACCGCATCCAATTTCCTGCCTGTTAGAAACCTTAAACATTAGCTTTTTTTTGTTACAAATTTTGAGTTTATTGTCTATATATAAAATACGTGAAGGTTGAATTCAGTTTACTTTGCAGTTAATGTGACAGTGTAGCTCACATTTCTAAGAGCACTCTTCCTATATTGAAGCAAAATCAGTTTTATCTGAATTTTAATTCTTCCTGGTTTCTTAATCTTCAAAAATCCTTGACTAAGAGGAAGATTAGTAATACTCCCAATTTTTTGAAATTAATTAGGGAAAAAGGACTTCCTTTGTAACATGATTTCACATGCCTAGGGAAAGTGGACTATGCTTCATTTCATTATAAGGTTTTATAATGTGGCTGCTTAGATATTTGGGTACGGTAGAAATTGAAGATTTCCATGATGTGCACTGAACCTAAAAAGAGAATATGAAATTATTTGAGTATTTATTAGTTCTGTTTTAACGAAAGAGGGGCAAGGGAAGAGAGAGAGAGACAGAGACAGAGAGACAGAGACAGAGACAGAGAGAGTGACAGTAAATGAGCAAGACAGACAGACAAAGAGAGAGACAGATACAGAGACAGAAAGCGTGACATAGAGAGACAGACAGAGGAAAAGATAATGCTTAGTTATTGTAAAGAAAATTGAGAGCGGTTTTGAAGCTATTTAATTCTTCCCTGTGATATTTATGCTTTTCTTTGTACAATGATTTCACTGAGTCCTGAAAGGTGAGAGCTGGACTCAGAAGAGACCTCCAACCCCGAGTGTTGTACTTCTCTGTGTATCTTCAAATGGATCAAAGAAGAGGCAACTCGATTAAATGTAATTACATTGTCCATTTAATAAAAATCATTGTTTTATTTTTCACCTTAAATGCATTTGACTATTGGTGGAAGCACATTTATTAGTATAAATGACGGCTTGTTCCTTCACAGCCGGTGTAGACTTCATCTCTGTCAGCTTAAGGAGGTCACTGAGACATTTATCCAAATCACTTAAAAATCCAGAGACCACCTGTGTGTCTTATGTCTGGGCCAGGGATTGTTAGGCCTGTACAAACATCCTCAAACTAAAATGGGCAGGCAATTCTACTTGTGTTTTATGTTGCTCCGTGTCCTGGAAATTCGCACCATGGAATCTTCTGGTTCTTTCTGTATGCTTCTATTCTCACGCTGGCATGCTTGCTTACTCAGTTCATTTCAAAGGAGAAGCAAGGTAGCCCTATTAAACAATTGTTGTGCTGGGTTCAAGACACAGTGCCAGTGTAACTGAAAACAATCATCTGTAACCTAAACTGCCAAACTGAATAAATAGACATTTTAATATAAAAGTACTTCAAGTAAGTAGTCTAGGATTCTTGTGCTTTTAAAATTTAATCTAGATGTTTGCCATACCACTAGCTATTGAGCACGTGCTTCTTATTTTTATGATCTGGAATAAAAATTGCCCCATAAATGGGCACTTTATAATATGCTTAATTTCATTTTGATAAGTTGATGAATGCAAAAGCACAGAGCACATTTGTGATACGATGAGAATTTAGGATTATTGCATTGTATAATTTTTATATTGTTCATATGCATAATTTGTCATTTGTGGAAAGACAGTCAGATGACAATTTTCAAGTTTTTTTAGGCATTTTTTGATAAAGAAAAGTTCACTTTCAGTAGTAAAAAAAGACATCATTCTATTAAACTAATTTGCCTACATGCAAATTTTGTCATTTTTACCTCATTAACTATTTATCATGGAGTAAAAAATATATATTCATGAAGGGGCAGCTCACAGCCTGATGGAGCTGGAACTAATATTTTGCAACTCTAA